>JAUZND010083721.1:0-12083 GCA_034780555.1 Coelogynopora nodosa | reverse complement strand
CAAGTTCCACTTCTCTACTAATTGTATGTACCAAGTTCCACTTCTCTACTAATTGTATGTACCAAGTTCCACTTCTCTACTAATTGTATGTACCAAGTTCCACTTCTCCACTAATTTTATGTACCAAGTTCCACTGCATTACATATATCATTTGTTCTACATATATGATTCAAGGAGAAAAAGCATCTACCGCCAGTTCTTTCACTTATGATTACCAAAATATTGATGTATTAGATAACTTGGCTAAATGTATTAACTTTATTGTCGGTTAGGCTTTTCTTCATTGCCGTCTCTATAAATATTTAATTGATCAATGCATATATATTATATGATGTTTACCCGCCTTAATGAATGATGTGAAATTGTTCACCGCGTGACCTCAAAACATTAATACAGCGGCGCGCTAGCTTATAAAGAAGACATTTACCATGTTCCATTATCCTCAATAGAATTCAATTTTATATATCTAATGAATAATTAATCAGTTTACATAATCAATTATATCACTGTGAAATCCTCATAATTAGCTGTGTCATATTCTGTATGACAGGATAACTAGATATTGACTATCTGGATTTCTGTATATTCTACTCCTTTTACTCCTCCTTGTATTAAACCCAGTATAAAGAGGAACTTTACCGCTTTTAGAATTGTCCCCGCCTTTGCTTGTTATGTATGATATTGAAACCAATTTGAAGAATTTATATGTAGTTGATCGATGGTTCCCCTTTTTTAAAGGAAGAGTTCTGGATATCAGGGTGGCCTCTTGTTACGTGGAACTCATGAATAAGCCTGATTTATTGTATATATTGACATATTAATAGACTTTCAAATACGTCAATTGGTACCATTATTTACATGGTTATAGTTGTCTGCAGAATCGGGTCTACAATCTGCTTTTAAACTTTTTAAATGTGTTCTAAATGTTATGTTAAACGTGCAAATAAGTAAATGTTTAATATATATAATACACCACTTTTGTTTAAATATTATAAGCTTAAAAGATGTGAAATATTCAATTTGACAATGATGTATAATAATATCTAGTTGCCTATATCTTCGATCCAGGGGGTAGCTCGTTCCTTTGGATGTAATAAACTTCGAAATCGTGACATATTAAAATTCCAATTTATACTTATCGTATTTCAATTCCAGACAATGTAGTGTGTAGCTTATTGTGACTACATCTAGTGACATTTTATATGAAGTAACGAAATCCAGAAGGAATAATGTTCTTATTAAATATTAATATGTAATCCATATAATCATGCGATGTTATTATATCTCTCTAATCAAGTTTTACTTGAACATATTTTACTACTCAACATATACGATGGCCTATATATCGTTCTAAACATTCTGACTGCTCGTTCGACTCGACCTGGGTTTTCTTACTTAACGATTATTTTATTATATATTATATTATTATTTGACAACTTTTTCATGTGAAACCTGTGAATTGTCAGCCCCCCTTTCGCTTGGATGTCTTCGTATTTTTAATTGAATTCTATCTATATCGGGCTCTTTTCTCCGGTAACTGCATCACTACTTTTTGTAACAAGATGTCGTCCCTTCCCTCGTCGTGTTATCCTTTGTATATGATTTAGTATGAGTGAACTGTTATCTTCACTTCGTGGCAATATCCGTCTTATTTTGGGAACAGTAATGCCCGGTGTTAAATATTTGTATAATCTCCACTTTATATTGTGGTATTAAATGTTGGGCAAGTCATTTGCGTTGCCATGGTTTCGGGTCTGAGGGAGTTCAGGAAATCTTTTCAAAAGTCCACTTTGTAATTTTGTATAGCACATCTTAATATCTTCTGTGATATATTATTTTTTATTTGATTACTTTTAATGTATTTTTTTCTGTCTGAACTATATTTAGTGAAGGCGGCGTCGTTTAAATATAGTTTAATTTATTTTTATGTAGGGAAGTTTGTTTGTATTATCGATAAATACAGTCAGATATAATACGTTCATTTTCCACGTATTTTGAACGGAAATAAATTGTAATTTAAATGAGAGGCAAGGCGGGGAGATTAGAACTTTTAGATAACATGAAATCCCGAAGTGTTTTTTGTCCATCGAGCAATTATATTCTCTAAATCATAATAATGCAAATTAGCATAATATGTCGTGTGTCTTATCTTCCTTTAATAGAGAGGGGAAGCATTCGGTTACTTTCTTTACATTTTTCTCATTCTGTTGGTTGAGATTCGATGTTTGTCTGTTGGTGATACGTTAATGGTAGAGAATCATGCTAACAACGAAAAGTTACATGTTGACTTCACGGATATCTGTTGTGCTTAACCCTTCGTACGTGGACATACTTTGTAGGGTTTGCTAGGTTGAGGGGGGGTATTTTACCACCCTTTGGAAAACCAAACTTCCTATTATCCGATTAAGCTAAAATGTGGTATACAGATACCTCCTAAAGACTTGTCGAGCGATTTTAATTATCAAAAAAATTAATCGATTGGTATAATTTTTATGACCTGATTACGTCATAAACTCTAGTTAGGAAAACTATAGGAAAATAACAATATATGCTGTACATTGACCAATAAATGTTATAACTTTTGTTCAATGCAATCAATTGACTTGATTCTTTTTGTATTTAATTCTAGATCCCAAGATCTATATTTGTTGATATATTTTTATGATTATACTACTTATACAAATAAGCTATAAGTAGTATAAATGCTATTTGAGTATTTATTTAAATTTCTGGTTATTTAAATAATAATTATTAGTAATAATTGAATATTAACGTAATTTTTTTTACTGAAGCACTAAATATCCTACACATCTGGAAGATATTACAGTGGCTCACTGCACCGTCCAATATATATATTCAAAATGTGGTAAGCTAATTGGCAATTATTATTATGAATCACTTATGTCGATATAAAATTTTGATGAAAAGGAGAAGCTCTTGAGGTTATTTATAGACTTTGACCCAGCTTTAACCCGAACCTCCCCCTCCCCCCTAACCCAAAATAAATGTTATGATTGTGTTTTTTCGAATCTTACATTTGCATAATATCTATATTCTGCTACTTCCTTCACTCCTAATTGTACATATTTTGAACACAAATAATTAATATCTTTTGAACACGATGTCCTACGAAACTGAGTTTGGTATCCTCTCCCACTAAACTTGACATTACAAAATTAACGTTGTTCACATTTTTGTAATGACAAAGCAATGGAAATGTATTTTAATAATAATTAATCTTAATATGAGATGACACAATAGCGAAATTTACAGTATTTTTACTTAATTTTTCCTAAACTACATTTTTAAAGAGGTATTTGTGACATTAAGGTTTTGTGTTAAGTATTTGCCATAAATTTTTTAAAAACTCTTACGTTTTAAAAATTCATTTCAAAATAATTCGAGGAGAAAAATATAGAAAACAAATGATAACATCTTTATACAAATATTTTCCTTCAAAATGTATGGTAGTATTTATACATTATACAATTAGAAAAACATGTTTTTTAAATCTATATTATTCACTTACACACTCATAATAACCTAATATTTAAATAATATATGATTATTATGTTTTTTGGCTACATATAAAGTTTAGTTTTTTTAAATAGGTAGTTATAGTTAGATGCAGTTTAAAAATATATACTCCCAACATTAAATTTTTTATATAACAGGTAAGGGTTTATATATCGATCATTTTGAAAAAAATAAGCTTAACGCCTTTGGTTAATGAAATATATTTGTCATAATTTCGTTAAAACCATTAATTAATTATCTATAATAACATATAACACAAAACTTTCCAAAGCAAATATTATGTCATTTGCTCAATAGATTTTAAAATATAATTGCACTGATTTTAGGAAACAAATAGGCCTATAACATATTTAAGTATAATTGCCTTCGTCCATCGTTTGTTCTGTCGAATAATGTTTTCAAGTATCGTTCTGTATATCTTATAATGTATGTGTAGGCCTATAGGCTATTTTTGTACTATAGTACAAAGACAAAAATTTTGATTAGACATTTTTGAGTTTCACTGTATTTTACTGTACCGATTAAAATTTCGGCATATGTTATGCTTGCAATAGTATAGGCGTGGAAATTATTCATACCACATTATCATTGTAAAATATATATCTTTATTAATTTATGATAACTAACAAAATTGACCGGAACTATCTATGTAAATATCTTGTTTAATAGAATACAACATTGGACAATTTCGATGTAAAGGATTTTGACTTGTAAAAACGGAGAGTAGTAGGTATCTACAGATTATTATCATTTAATTTAATTTTATTTTATTATATCAATCTCTATATATACCCAACGAACAGACTTAATATGTATTCCATCGGAATTTAAAAAAAAGACTTTGTTTTACATTATAGTAGCGTGACGTGCTTGAATAATTTATACAATATTCTATTAATTATTATTATTTTACATAAATTGATTTCTATATATAAATATGTGATATTATACCATTCCATTTATATACATAGAGCATATATATATTGTATACATAGGCCTATAGAAAACGCGAAATATTATAATTTTATAGTGAACACGTTGCAATACAAGTGTGACGCGAATAATTACTTATGTACTTACTTGATTTAATAAATCTCACTTAGGAATGAAACGCATACTATAGTAATTTAGTGGTCAATAATATGCAGTTACTAAATAAAATGTACCAACACGTTTAGATATATCAATAGTAAATATTTATATCAACGAATTAAGCATTTCTTGATTTCAGCACTATATTTAGGTAACACTATAATACTATATAGGTAGTCGATTATTAAAAAAAAGTATGCTGTAGTTATAACGCTAGATAATTTTTTTGTAATTCTTTTATTTCAAACGTTATTATAATTTTTTTTGAAACGCTAATTGATTTTGTTCTAACCTATTGTACACTTATTGTGTTCTCTTTTGTAAACATTATTCTGTGTCATGTATCAAAGTAACAGCTAAATTAAAATATATGTTACTAGACTTCAAACCAATTATCTCGCGGTTCGTTTTGGAGAATGCGATTAGTTTATATATTTGGCTATTATGCTTAAAACATACGTACCTCATATATTTCACTAAACTGTATATTTAAATCATTATTTTGTTATAAAAAAATCATGCTAACCACAAAATAATTGATAACGTGTCAAGTTTGACATTACACAATATATATCAACGAATTGCGCACTGATGATCAACTAAATGCTGCACCGGAACTAATTGTGCAGAAATGATTGCTGAACCATTAAATATTTAATCGATGCTGAAATTAGACGGCAAATTTATTGGGATATAAGCAAACCATGTTATAGTCTCCCTTTTAAAACGATTTTGAACTAACTTTAGAATCATAATATTTCATAATCCCATCACTTACCATGCTTAAAAAATAGCAATTTTTTAAAGTCTATTTTTTATATGCGGTTTCAAATATGTTCGGCGGATTCAATCATTATTTAACTTCACCTAAATTTTCACGTGCACTACCATGCATAATTGTATTCGTTTCCGCATTGAACGTTATCATGGTTGGTGGTAAACGTAGAAGTTTCGGGATTTTTATCGCATCACTTCACGAGAGCTATAACACAACCAGCATGGCAGAACTCAACTGGATTGGAGACAGCTACGCTGCGTTAGCATTCTTTTCAATGCCTTTTGTAACGACTATTATTTTGAAATTTAACCGTATTTACCAAAAGGCGATGTTTTTTGCCGGAATGATCGTTTTTCTCAGTTGTATGTCATCGTCAATGGTTCCTACACCAGGATATATGTTTATCACACACACAATTCTACATGGAATTGGGTCTAGTTTGATTCTTTGTACAACTGCGCTTGTCACTGGTGAATACTTTGATAAAAAGCATCGTTTCCATGTATTGGCAACTGCCTTCGTTTCTGGTGGTCCTTATGGTGTTCTTATATATGGTCCAATGTATGCTTCATTAGTGCAAAATGATGGCTGGAGAATAGCTTTTAGAATTGTGGCAATACCTTTCTTAATTTATTGTTTATTGGGAGCCATCTTTTTTGTACCAAAAAATTTCGAATATGAATCTCTTGATGGAAGCGCAACAGTTCCGACAAAATCGCGGGGTTGGGCATTTTGTTCCCTGAATCATATCAAGGAAAATAAACAAATATTTTTTTGGATGTTAGATCGCGTGTTAAACAATATTGCTATGTATGGATTGATGATGAATCTAACTGCTTTTCTCGCGGATGATCTAAAAAAATCAGGACAGAACGCTTTCCTCCTCAGCTATGCTATGGGTATTGGTGAGTCAATAATCTTTACTATAGGAGCTATCGTTGGAGACCGCTTGAGAGGTTTTATGCCATTTATACAATTGGTTGGCGCTTTTTTAGGAACAATTTCACTCTACGCAGTCTATTACAATCTGAAAAGACTCTACGTGTTAACGTTTCTAATAGGTATCACGGGCATGCCGATTGGGATTGCCAACACGGCTCTCTATGCTACAACTGAAGAGGTGTGTTTGCTTCATGGCTCTATTGCATACCCTATGACTAAAATGTTCGGAGGTGTCGGTATGCTACTGGCACCAATCTTTTCTGGATTAGCTATCGACAGATTAGGTTACCTTGGCTTCTTTGCTTTAATGGGTATCATGCTTTTTATTCGAACTATATTACTGATAATCATAAATATAATTCTTATGCATAAAAGACAACAGAAAATAAAAGAGTTGGTTTCGGAGCAAGTTGAAATGCATCAGAAAGCAGCTAAAACTGATTGGCATGACGTTGGCGACGATGGATTCCCACCTGCTGAGATACCTGTTACAGAATATGGATATTATCAACCTAGTGATACAAATAATAAAGTTTTATAGAAATTAAATTTTGTGCTATAAGTCGAAAATTATTATGCAAATTGACTATTTGCAAACTATAATAATTTAGAATAATTAAACATAATATATTGTATTACATATAATTAATACATGTATACTTTTAAGAATGAAAATGTTATATTTAGTTTAATATAATCAGACAGTACGATAGTTTGCTCTTTTATTACTGTATTTATATTTAACATTATTCGAATTTCAATAAATAATAATATTATAATAACATTAATACCATGTTTTACTTTTCTTTGCTTTTAACACGGTTCCTAGGCTTTTTATGAGAATATTTTATATGCTTTCAATCATATTTGCCTAAATATAAATCATGGTTGAATAGACACTAAATAGATAGGTATATTTTATTGTTTATAGAATACATAACCACTAAAATAATATTATCCTTTTCTTTTTGAAGATATAAAACTGTAGAATAAATGCATAGTTCCGAAACAACATTTGAGATTATATATGTACTTACAATACAAATAGAAAAAAACACTGTTGCTAAATAGATTAATACAATATGTTTCGATTTAAAAGATAGCAAATTAACATATTCTTAGAAATAATAATTATTTTAAAATATATCTAAATGAATTCCATCATTTTAATGTTATTTCGACTTTTTTCAGTTTTCCGGTCGCATGGAATACATTTGATTATTCATACTGTAATTTTTAAAATAGAAACTGGAATAAACATTAAAAATATATTTAGAAATATATTGTTATACTATTTATTCTTTTCTTGACAAAAATATGTTAATAATTTATTTAGTTAAAATAATAAAATATACATCTGCATATTTGTCTATCATATCTAATTTTAATAAATTTGGGCCGGCGTATTTCAAAGAGCTGTGTGTAAAATAGATAGAATACAGATAGATAAAATAGATATTAGTTATATATAAATATTAGTTATATTATAAAATAGATATAGTAAAATTCAAATAGATAGAATTCAGCATGAGACATCTAAATTGTTAAAGTATCCAACATAAATACAAATCAGCATTGAACGATGTAGGCTACAAGAAAATTTAGTCACATATCCTGACAAACGTTATTTAATATTTAAACACGCGAAAAGAATATTGTTGTGGCGCGGTGTACATAGAAAATTCACCAACTTATTAAAGTTAGTCGCGTATTATGAAGTCAAATATAATTTAGTCCACCAAACGGATACATTTAAAACGTGTGCAAAATTAATTGCTGCTATACAAATATGACTAAAGAAATATTTTACAATATAAAACGAAATACAAGTAAATTATGTGGACGCTGAAGTATATAATTAGTTTGTCTGAATTAATATGTGTACAGTGGGGTTGTCTGCGCTATTCACAGTTGGACCCTCATTATTTATTCCATTCCTGATTATTTCATGTTAGGGTGTATACGTGCTTTCTAGTTATTATAAAATTTTAAAATCGGATATTTCTGAAAATTATGTTTTTAATCCGATATATTACATTTTTTGGGATGGTAATATTACTATAAATTATTAATATAGTTGTCAATATATATTGATTATACTGTGTGAACAAACAGGAAGAATCTATTACTAAAAATGTCATGAAGATTGGCACCATTTTTTTAAGAAACTATGCTAATTTCAAGTGCAGGTAATTTGACCCTTCTTTTCATCTGCTTGTTTACTATAATATATGATTTTGCACTTATTTTCGAAACCCACCCAATTTACGGTTATCTTACAAAACGCTAAGATTTCTTTAACATTTTTGTTTAATAATAGTATTATACAGTATGCGCAATAGAACAACTTGCAATTAAAAATTACAATAAATGTTCCATTTTTCTTAAAAATGAACAGTATTGTAAAACTGCCAAAGCAGGGGAGTAAAAACTGCACTATACTCTATATCATATATACATACATATATATACATACACACATAATGTATAAACATATAATATATACTGTACACTATACTCTATACATTACATATATATATATATACAATACTCTATACGTATACTCTATACTTAATAATTATGAGGTAAGCAGTTTGTATATAATATTCAAGATTAATTATTTTATGAATGAGTATTTTTATAAATTTATATCACTTTAACATAGCATTTTAATGAATCATCATATATACATATACATCCTCTGATTTATAAACATTATAATCTTTATATAAATATTAAACGCTGTTTGAGTAACAGGTAAATATTATATATATAAATAAGGTACTAATTGCCTATAAAAGCATGTCTCATTTGTTACCTAATATTTACTTGTTACTGAAATATACTTTATTACCAGATAAAATACAGCGTGTAAATGTTCCTCAAAAAAGTTAAGTAATCAATTAGATGTAGATATTAGCCTATTATGAAACGATTGACAGAGCAAATTTGAATTATTTTTAAGTACAAAATTATTAAATCGAATTACAAAATAGAAGATAGTAGTGCAATAGTAAATAATAATTATTAAATATTTATGAAACAAAAATTCAAATAAATTTAATTATAAAATGATTATATAAACGTTTTTATTAACTCTAAACTGGAAAACAGAAATTGAAGTTCAGATCATCACTCCCCCCCCACCCCTTTTTTATGGCAGAATATAAATAAACATTTTTATAACGTAATCGTAAACAAATTTCAATTAAAAAAATTCACATGTCTATATAATAACCTCATTTACAATTGAAAATAAAGTGTACGCATAATTATGATCAATTTGATTTTCACCGTTATTAGCAGTAGCAAGCTAATACCAATTTATCATTTGATTTCCCCAGTACAGAGTTGCCAGACGTGAAGAAATAATAATACGGACGCCATGGTTGCGAGAGTAGCGAGCAACCCATAATCGCCGCGAAGCGGAGAAAATTATTTGAGCGTCCGGATTTATTGCCGATTTGTCAGGATTTCTAATCATTTAGCCAATTTTTTTAAATTCGAGGCTATTTGTAATGTTGAAAACAATTGGAACGATTAAAATTAAATTTAAACAATTCTAAAATATCCCTACTACCCCCTCCCCACGGATATACCATTTCATTGTGTTTTCGGAAAGTTCAAACAGTTAGAAAAGTTAAAAAAGTAATTTTATTTGAATTACATCTAATTATCTGAAAATAAGCATAGTCATTTGTGGATAATTAAAATTTAAAAACATACATAAAAATATATACTTTACTGTTTTACAAAAAACACTGAGAATTTTAAAAAAACGCATATTTATATGCCACTACCCCCCATACCCCAATGTTTTATTGCGTATTTTTTGACGAATCTCGGGAAAAAATCATTTCCAAATCCGGAAAATCAGGACGTCTGGCAACTCTGCCAGTATTTGAATGTGTATATTAATACATCAATTAAAACAGAAATGTTATAACTAAATACGTTAATTTAAAAATAATACAAAAAAATTTTCTGTCTTATTGTATATTAACTGCAATATTAAATTATTTTATGTTTTTACCAAAACAAAATCTGTTTTCAGAATAGCGCAGCAACCAAGTTTTTATGTAGGCCTAATAATCGACTTTAGGTGCGCACATTTTTTTAAACAAATAACAATTCTAGGGTTTGCGCTCAAACAATATAAACATGTATTTTTAACATATTAATTGAAAATATTAGATGTACATATTCATCTAATCTGATCTAGGATAAAAAATTACCATAGATTTATTCACGATTTATATGGAATATGTTAAATAATAAATTCCAGATAAGTTGTGCATTCCAAACCTACCATTTAAAATGCTGCAAAAGCAATAAAGTATCTCCCTAAGAGCACTCTAATACTTTAAATCAGGATAATGGAAGCAGACAAAATCCTAAATTTAATAAACTTTGCATGTGATTATTAATCGCAATAGGATGTTGGAAATATTATGGGGTAAAATAATATGCCGAGCAATATAATAATATTTTCAGAAAATTGTTTGAAAAACTACAAATGTATGTAAACATCAATAGCCTATTAACTGTCAACGACGAAAAAGAAAACTTTTCAAAAACAAAATGTTTATTTAACCATAATCTTCAACAATTACGAAAAGAAAAATGACCGACAATCAATAAAAGATTAAGAGACAAAAACAGTCATAAACTTTAATAAACGCGACCAAAAAAGAATCAAGATAAATAGTTCAGATACACCCAATACAATAGACACAAGACCACATTGATACACACAAGACACGACAAAAATAGGTAATATAACTAGAGACAAAATTCACCAAATTATTTGAATCTCTGTTATCTAACTCATAGATTGTGACCTTTTGGGGCTCACACAAGATAGACAGAGAGAAATAGTAAATTAAAGTTTCCAATTTTATCTATTCAACGAGGAATGCTCGACAGCTCTGGACAAAAAGATAAAATAAAGACATATACACCTTTCAGAGTGAATCATTAATCAAAATTAATTTAAAAACTAGATTAAGATACTTTAATATAATATGGAAAAAAGATTGATATTTAATTAAAGCGTAACAGTAGGCATAATATCAGAAAGCAAAACATTATGATAAACTGAATTCTCCCTAAATAGTTATTGGAAATTAAATACTTTCATATAAATAATATGTAATGCAGTCTAAATATTTATTTCGAATAAACAAAACAGTGTGAATGTCGATAGAATGGAATCAGTAATGTATACTAAAACACACAGGTACAGACGCTAGTTTCTACGAGTCAAGGAGATATATTAGAGAATAAATTAGCTACATCTAAGCCATTAGTCAAATAAAATGGTCTGAAGCAAGTGCAGTATTGTTATAGTATGTGCAGGCACAAAGCCAAATCTTGAACAAATTAAGTACGTCACCAACACAATTTTTATTAAATGTAGTGCTCTATCTCGCGTTGAAGAAAATAAATAAACAAATACAAAATGATTACAGGTAAATAATAATGTTACATTATATTTGAAGAACGGCCGTATAGTACTCAGTCATTGCTAGTAGTAATAGGTTTAGTTAACGTATAATCACATATAAGCGAATTCTCCTAAATTTCATAGTGTTGATTAGTATGCATTGAATGTGCACATCGGCAGGTTAGAATAACAGTAACGAATTTGCGAGGAAGGAGGAGAGAGAGAGAGAGAGAGAGAGAGAGAGAGAGAGAGAGAGAGAGAGAGAGAGAGAGAGAGAGAGAGAGAGAG
>JAUZND010083710.1:0-15807 GCA_034780555.1 Coelogynopora nodosa | reverse complement strand
AAGTCATATTTATGTAAAATAAGTCATATTTATGTAAAATAAGTCATATTTATGTAAAATAAGTCATATTTATGTAAAATAAGTCATATTTATGTAACTTAAGTCGTGTTTAAATACATCTTAACAGAAAATATAGCATTTGTTATTTGAAAAACAAAGTTAACTTAATATTGACTTTTTGTTCCGCTCAAAAGTATAATTTTATTAATTAATATCTATTATTATTTAATAATTCATGACATATTATGCGAGTAGTATATAAATTATCGATTCTGCCATTAAATTGTGTCAAATAACTTCTCTCTATCAAAAGTTGCCACTAACAAAATATTAAAACTAAACAAACTACATATTTATGAAGACCTTGTGAGTATTTCATTTCTTTATTCAAAATAATTAAATAAAGCATTTTTTAGAAAAATAAATTAGATTTGTCATTTTGTAATACTAATTTCTATATATTGGATTAAGCTATAGGCCTACAGTCTAAATTAAACAAATAATCAGGTTATAGAGTATCCAATATATACATATATATATATATATATATACAGTATATACACACATAAGCTGTATATGTTATAATAGCAAAATTTGACCATGTTTTATTTTACAAAAATCGGAATACTCATAAGCAGTTTCTCTCTAAATCAGTGTTTGTTAATAATTTGAATTTTTTTATATGCACCAACAATTATTTTATTAGTCATCACTTAGTAACCGCTTCAATAGCGTATAATGTAAATAATTATAATTAAAACAATAAAGATAACCCACATAATTATAGATACAATACAATGTTACGTTATTGTACAAATTAAAAGTCTCCTGTAGTAATCAGTTAATCAAAATATTATATAGAACTGAATTGATGTATGTACAATTTGATGTTTTATAAATTTTTTTACTTTTCTAATCATAATGTTATATAAATTTACTTTTTTCTATCATAATATATAGACGTAACTTTTGATACTTTCATTGTCTTTCATATTCTAGGCTGGGGTTTTCATTTCCTATTTTGTAAATAATTTTAATTTTAAATCATGCATCAACCCAATTTGTACAGTTTTTGTTATCCTTATTAAAAATTTATAATTGACATCTATATAAAAAAAAACTAATTTTGAATACAAAAAATACACAACCTTTTCTATAAACATTAAAAAAAAACTTTTATGTATGTATATATAGACTAAATATGTTGCTATCACTCTAAAATAATGTTAAATAATAATAATAACTTCTAATTAAAAAGTTTCACATGACCGAAGTAAAATGTTGCAATGTTCACCGAAACAAAAAAACGGAAAAAACAAAAATAAACATAACCTTTAATTTTTTTAATAAAGATAACATCACTTTTAACAACCATATAACACAGATATCCGGACTCCAGCATTATTAAATTTGTTAACTAATTTTTTCTTTGTTTTAAGTATATTACAAATACATGACACCAACAAAGACAGTTCGGCCACTTATAGCAGTCTTCAAAAAGCTCTAAGTTATTAGACAAAAAAAACAGAATTATATGTAAAATCGGGTATTTAAAAAAAATATTTCTCAAGTATTTTATCTAATTTAAAATGTATTCCGTTATTTTTAAATATATTGATACCTAAAAATAAAAACCATTATCTGAAATTAGTTTAAAATTATTCCAAAACTGGCATTCGAACGAAAACTATATGAATACAGCGGTATTGTGCAGTTCTCGAAAATGAAAATGCACAGTAATATTTTCAGTTAAGGAGATGGATATTATGTTAAGAGTACAGTAGTAACTCTTCACAGCGAAATATATTAGATTGGTAACATGTTTATATTTGGTAACATGTTTACCATGTTTATGATTATACCTCACCATGATTATGCCTTCTTGATGAAAGGTGAAAGCTCAGATATTTTGTATTTCTTTTGCATGTTTCATCAAGTATAGTTCATGAACAAATTAATAAAATAGTCAACGAATGGTTCGTCGCTTTCTTTGGACGATATAAGGACCCCTTGACTAGTACATGGTGTCTCCTTATGTGATTACATAATGTGATTGCTGGCGGTGGTTATATTTAGTTGTGTACAAAAATGGTACAACACTGTCCAATTTTTAAATAAAATTCAGAAGAATGTCAATGATGAAACGAAATCAATTCCTAGAGATCTGTTTAGGAGTTTAGGAATTTATCAATAATTTATCACAAATGGCACGAAAAACGTTACATTTTCTGTATAGTAGTTATTCTATGACACTGGTTTTATTGCTTTTGATAATCGGTTTGAAACTGTTAACTACGACAGATACTGCGAGATTGGAAAAGGCATTTCTGTATTTACAAAAACCGGACAATTGAAACAAAGGGGTATCAGCAAGATGGGTGCATACTACAGTTAGGCTGCTCCGGCTCTCCTCGATGAACGTCTGAGAAAGGCGAGGACCAATCGAATGGTCTCCTAGATCATCAGACCTCATAGTATTCGATTTCTTCATACGAGGAGCATTAGGAGATAAGGTATTGTATATATGGTTACCTACCCCAAGAAACATTACACCACCATCTGGAAAGAAAAATGTAATGAGAAATAACCGACAACCTTTTCAAGAATAAGATTTGAAGAAACGTACATAACCTTTTTTGAAAAACTGTCATGAGTGTAAACATTGTGGATGAGGTCAGTTGGAAGGTTGTTATATATAAATTACAATATCTTCTTATAAAAATCTTTTTTTTAAAGATAATATTAACATTTGATACAAACCTATGAATATAAAATCATTAAATATAAGCGATATACTTGTTTAAGATGCATTACTTTAATTTAATATTTATTGAAGAACTTACCTTGCAACAATATACAATGTATACTTTATAAGTAAATTAATGTTTTGAATATATTGTTTATACAAATAAAGTGCTATTGCTTAGTACTTTGAGAAACTATTAAGAAAGCTGAAAGAAGGAAATCTAAACACGGACATCTTTGAACAACAAATTGAATTTGTAAAAACATGTACAAGGGAAAATGTATATCATTTGCATGCATGTTTTCCTTACTTGCTCGACTGTATCTAATTTATGTTATGATTGATATATATTTGTTAATGTATTTCCATGATCACACTATAGTTGGTATATATAATTCACGTTTTTGCGTAATTATTTAAAGCTATTATATTATACTCCGATATATCTCAGGGGATTTATATCTGACTATAGTACCAAAATAGTTTTGCAATTAATTATATTTCGTATCGGCGCGCATCTTTGCCTTTTCTGCAATAGCGACTCTCGGGGACTGTTTTCCGTGCTATCAACTAATTATGTATACTAAATTAGACGTTCATTATCTTTAGTATTCAATAAACTTTATTATCTTGAAGTTCATCAATCATGAATGAAGTAGCTCAATAAAATGAGGTAAACCATTATGTATGAAAGCTATGACCATCCAAAAGTTAAATTTAACTTTAAAAAATGATTGCTTTATACTTAGTTTTATTAATTACTTACTAAAATATATTCCATTCTCACTCATCCCGTCTAGGGACGCTATTTGGGCTTGTTTACGTTGACCAGCGATTATCTAGTATATTTAATACCACTGACATCCCCATACCCTATATTCTTCTTTTGTTTAATTATCTTCCTGTCAGCTTTTATATCCAAATTGTTACATTTAAAAATGTAAACAATGATATCATGCATTAGTAAATGTCTCAGGAAATAATTATACGCATTTATTCATTGCATATAAGCATAGCCTATAATATATACATACATTATTAACGTATCTAAATTTTGGGTTATAACGAAATGTTAACTTTTACGATGGCATGGCAACAGCAAAATAAATGTTTCTAATATTCAAGAGTGTCAATTTCGGTGTCAAACTTATGAGTATTGCATGAGCAATATTTTCCATTTGTCTTCATTGATATTGTCATATTTGTCGATTGCGTCATAATTACACCCATTTTATAGGAAATTACCAGATGAGTTCTTTTTCAGTCGTGACGACTATAATAAAAATATCATCAGACAATATAGATACATTGTCAAGAAATTTGTAGAAGCTGGGTCTAGTAATGCTAATAGATAAGGATGGCTAACTTTTAATTTTAATTTAATTTATGACATGTTTACATTTTTTAATTTTAGATACGTCAATTATGTGTATCCGTCTGCTATGTGCCCTAGATCTCGTAAATGTAGCAAAATACTTATTCTTTAATTGAATTTAAATTACTTTTATTGATTTGTGATTTAATTTCTACGATGTAAATCCATAAAATAATAGTACAGTGTCAACAACTATAGAAAAGCTTTGACCATTAGCTATGCAAGATAGTTTTCCTAATGTTAGTATGGTGCGTTCAGCTTCAAGATGTTGCTTCTAAACCGCAATTAAAATTGAACAACTGCAAATAAAATTTGTTTTTTTCCTAAAATCGAACCGTGAAGCAAATTGTCATACAAATGTGTAAATATTTACATTGGCTTCTGTGCTGTTGTGAATTGGTTTCCATTTTGTAAACATATTTAAATGATAGCATATCAATATAGGCTTAACTTCATTTCATTTCATAAATTTCATTTCTTAATTGCATTGATCCCTACCTCAATGCGAATAATAAAACAAACATTTACAAATTGTTCAACATTTCATTATGCAAGTGTGAGTTTATTGTCTCGCATAAAGTAAGCTATATATATATATATATTAAATACGGGACGCTTTATGTCAAGACAAACTCATTGTGCTCAGTTTATCGTGTCATATGTTATAATGGAGGAAAAGTTTAAAAGAGGAAAATTTTAAAGTACAAAAAAGTGTTGTTTGTCGTGCTTGCTTCGGAATATAATTATTTATATTTTTTCTTGATGTCCTTTTCTTGATGTAATATATTATTTTCTTGTATAATGTATACTTCGGCTAAGAAAAGAATATCTTTAATTGGAACTACCGGCAATTAAGTTTCTTTTCTACTTTTGTATCGTGGGAGTTAGATAAAATGTTACTCTGGTTTAACGCATTTACTTTTATATAGTGGATTGGCATAGAATTTTTATTATACAATTATATAATACATTTATTTATTTGAATAACAATAAATGTATATATTGTAATCTCTTTATAATTACTTCTTTTTTTAATTCTTTCAATAATTTTGTATAAATTCGTGTTTTCGGATTCTAAAATTATAACATCTAGTAATACAGAATATGCACAGTAGTTAGGCTGTTCGAACCAAAATATATATAATCGTTATTATTGATATGGTCAACATATTCTGAGCAATTTATCAGAATTAAAGCTTTGCTGTAATGTCAGGTTTACATTTAATTTAGGAATATTAATTTGTAAGACTTTATGCACGTTATTCATGTATTTTGTATAATAGATTACTAAATGTCAACTCCAACCAACCATAAAGTGGAATGATGTACTACGTACGTGGACATGTAATGGACGTGAACCATTTACATAAATATTTTAATAAATAGTTTAAATAGATAAACCGCGAACCACTAATACCGTTAACATAGATAATATAATAATATAACTGAGTACTACAACAGCTCATTTGAATATAATAGCTCATTTGCATACAACTGCCCATTTGCATACAACACATTTGCATGTGACAATCATTTACATATAACAGCTCATTTGCATATAACAGCTCATTTACATATAACAGCTTATTTGCATATAATAGCTCATTTACATATAACAGGTCATTTGCATATAACAGCTCATTTACATATAACAGGTCATTTTCATATAACAGGTCATTTGCATATAACAGCTCATTTACATATAACAGCTTATTTGCATATAATAGCTCATTTACATATAATAGCTCATTTACATATAACAGCTCATTTGCATATAACAGGTCATTTGCATATAATAGCTCATTTACATATAACAGCTCATTTGAATATAATAGCTCATGTGCATTATATATAATAGCTCATGTGCATATAATAGCTCATTTTCAAATAGTTACTTTTATGCATATAATAGTTATTTTGCATATACTAGCTTATTTACACATAATAGTTCGTTTGCTTATAATACGTCATTAGAATATAATAGCTATTTTGAATATTATCGATCATTAGCATATAATAGATCATTTTTATAAATATTTAAATAAACAGTTTAAATAGATAAACCACGAATCACTAATATCGTTACATAGATAATATAACTAAGTACTACAACAGCTCATTTGAATATAATAGCTCATTTGCATACAACTGCCCATTTGCATACAACAACGCATTTGCATGCGACAGATCATTTGCATATAACAGCTCATTTGCATAGATTACCTCATTTGAATATAACAGCTCATTTGCATATAATAGCTCATTTTCAAATAGTAACTTTTATGCATATACTAGTTATTTTGCATAAACTAGCTCATTTGCACAGAATAGCTTGTTTGCTTGTAGCTATTTTGAATATTATCGATCATTAACATTTAATAAATATTTAGCATATAATAGATAATTTGCATATCATTTTATTATATAAATGTTTAGATGTCTCAAGTTTATGTGCGTAACGTGTTGAGATGTCACATGTTTAGTGGTTATATAACAAGTGTTAACTTTTTAAAAGTATAAAAAGCAATTAACCTGTTTGTTTATTTGAGTTTTTACTATATTTAAGGAGGAAAATAATATGCTACATATTTTATTTTGCTATATTTCTAAAAACTGAGCAGTATCTGGCTCCCCAACTTGACGTCTTATTTGGACGTCCACTTGCATATATACATATATATATATATTGTTTACAAATAGGATATCCACAAAAAACTTAACAGTAACATTTTGTTGTTCACACTATTTCATAATTTTGTGACATGCGATATAAACGCCGACCTTTTTAAATGTGCCTTTATATATATATATATATATATATATATATATATATATATATACGTAAGTTATATTGAATAAGTAATACTATTCAATGATATAAACAGAATAAAATTAACAACATTATTTTCATGAAATTTTTCACATCATATTTAAATATTTAGAATGCATTCATTGTATTTTAATTGTCATGTGTACTGTATTGACCACTGCAATTTCAGGTAATATCGGAATCATCGTGGCGTGCAATGCGACAAGACTTCATGGATACTTTCGACGAGAATGCCGACAATAAAATTGAAATCGCCGAGGTGAGTGAAATGATAGGGAAGTATTATATTGTGCAGAACATCCCGTTGTAAGAACTTCGATGTAAGGGTAAACACAACCTTATGGAAACACCTGCGAAACAATCCACTCGATGAAGTACATATTGTACATCACAATATTACATTATTTAATCATTTAATTAAAATACAAGTTTATGCTTTCTTCAGCGAAATAATTAACTGCACCGTTGTATAATTTTTTTTCATAAGTTTTATTTTCTAATTACGAACCCATTAAGGATTGCAAACACTTGACTAACACAGCTGTTAGCCAGGAACAGGAGAGTCCGAGAGCGGGCTCGAACCTGTTCCGAGACAACACCTTCGGCATCCGCAAACCAAGCGTCTTGTCCACTCGACCATTCCTATCCTAATTTATTCCAACCAGTTTACCAGTTATAGACATGAACTCCTTTCTCACTTAATATTAGATAGAATAAAGAAACAATCCATATATTTATGGTCTTAGTTATCACATCAATATATACAGATAATAATGACCTACTTTAAATCCAGTGATATGAGATGTGTTTGCTAACAAAACAACCGTTGATGGTTTTTTTGCGTACGAATCATATGAGTGGCCCATGAGATGGTCGTAGGGGACTGGTTCACTAGCCATCTACCCTCAGATTATGATTGTGCCCCACACCTATATTGTTGTATTTTGATGTCCAACCTTCTTTTTGAAATAAACGCTTTCTATTGAAATAGTAGTAAGCACTTATGCAACAATGGCGAGGGTCTCTCTTGAGCACCATGGATTCATGATCTCTTTATATAAAATGAACACAAATATACTATTTATACTTGTGTCTTGCTAGTAACATGGGTGAAATGGTAATCTGTGAAATGGGACGCTTCGGGACCTCTCATGCCTTGGACACCCCTCCATGAAAAATCAAAGGCTTTTTAAAGCACAGCCAAGAAGGATTACACACACACACACACACATGTTTGCCGTAAAACATAATCTGCACTTATATAAAGTATTCTTCAATTATAAGTCATAATAATAAATGGTCCATATTTTACAGTGGAGCCTTCAGCATATTTTTATGCTATTATGAATAATGTTTTTAAAACTTACTTTAGATTGTAGTGAGATTTATGAGTGATATTTATTGTAGAATTATTTTTTAAAATTATAACCTGAGTGACTATTATTTATTAATTGCCGATTTGCCCTTGCTTCCAAAAAAGTCAAAAGTTCGTGCTACTCTTTTTTTCTCAAAATAAAACTTTTCACAATGTTGATAATATTCAAATCCTTTAATTCATTATTATTTATCAACAATAATTAATCATTCTATTTTTCGTAACCTCTGGCTATAATTACATTTTACAAGTTAGTATAATAATTTTAGTATAGTATATAAAGTATATATAGTATAAGTTTAGTATAGTAATTTCATAACATTTCAATTTTTGTTAAAATAATTAACTATCTTTTCTACCTCAGAGTATGCGCTTTTATTGGAACTTAATATAACAACTAATTAAAATATAAACATTTGCAAAAAGAAAGGATTTCAATACCTCTAAACTTTTTCAGTTGATCGCTGTTAGCATAATATATAAGGTGTCCTTACATCTAGCTTTATATACGTGATAAGCTGGTTATTTATAGGTGCAGCGAATTTCAATTTCTAAAATAAAAATTAAAAACTTCAACAGGAAAAACGGATGATGGATGGGCGGGTGCAACAAGAAAGCTCAACAATAAGACATTTCATTCTTTCGGATTGCCTTAAAAAGCTAAGTTTGCCGAGTTTTCTCAAGCAATCAATCAGAATATTGACGGGGAAGAGCGAATTCAGATTATGTTTAGTTGATGTACTGCTTTGTAGGTATAACGTGAGTGAACTTGCATGTTAAGGGGCGAACAATAAGGATTGTTTAGAAGTGGTGACAATTAACTAATTAAATAATCAAGTTTTAAATTTAGATGCATCAAAAGAAACGTAGTAAGAACGTATTTTCCGTTATGAGAGCTTTTTAAATATTGCTATTTAGAAGCGAAATATGGACACATGTTATAAACTTAACAAAGTCTTATCAAGATATTGTAAATCTTAGTTTACTAAATATTATAAATGAAAGGATAATAAACTGAAGCTTATTTTTAAAATGTACATTTAAATATAATATATTCAATACATATATATATAGGAATATTATCTTAAAATAATATGTAAAGAAAATGGTGCATAGATTATTTAATGGATATTTCCTTTGGATTTCTCGTTGCAAAAATTGTAAAAGCAAAATAATTCTATTTTATTTAATTTAGAGGTAAATTAGTATAATTTAGAAATATATTTTTGACAAATAATTGTAATAATCACTTTAAAAAATTGGTATTTTTGTGAGATGTTGTTATTATGCGGTTAATAATAAACGTTTTGGCATAATATAGAAAGCGACAGTTCTCACAAATCGTATACGAAATTTAATCAATTTAGATTAAACTTCAGATATAAATATTTTTATTAATACTATAATTATACATTAGTAGTAGGAGAGTTGTCGACTGTGTACCAAGACCCTCCCCCTACCTCCCCCCCCCTAAAAGGGTTGTCAACTCTGGACAATTTAAAAAAATAATTAAACGCACTTTAAATGCTGACCCAGAACAGTCGCGATCTAGACGAAAGTGCATTCAAATTAAAAAAAGTATTTTTATCAAAAGTTGTGGGGTTAGGGGTGGAAGGTGGGGGGGTCAAAGGTCAAGTGTTGCGGTCGAATCCACCCTTTCCATACTACTCGGGTACACACCATTACCTCAATTATACCAATATAACTCTATATGAACTTAACAATACGATAATTATTCAATCTTATCAATTGAATACATACGAAATCTTCATAATGGAACTATTTTTTATTGTTTCATTTACTATTACATCATGCGGAACATAGATTTTAATTATGTACATTGTATATATATCGTTAGTTGCTATGTTCTTGATTAAATGTATGATATATAGTCAATACCATGTTGGTTATAGTTATAAGATAGTAATTTAAATGTTATCGGTTAAGTACTTTAAACGTTCTTTTAGTAAAATATTTTTACCAAAACTATGAAAAACCATAATTTATTTTATACATGTAAATGTATTGCTAATTATTATTACTTAGTTTAGATTATTTTAAATATTTAAAAAAATGTTTAATGTGACCATTAAAAATAAGTTAACTGTATAGCTAATTTAAACTGCTTAAAGTGGATTTATAAACAACGTAAACATTTCACTGTCAGAATTTGGTATTAAATTAAAAGTAATTATAAAAATATACACCAAGTAAGAATTAGTCGTAAGATCGCTATCTGGTGATGTTCTGATATTACATTTTTTTGTAATCTATTTTATTGCATTATTACAAAGATGCATTTCAGTGTACATTTAAGTAACTTTTTAAAATTGAAATTTTACACATTAAAATGTCTTGATTGTCTGGAAAGTATATATATATATATATATATATATATATATATTCCCGTGTTAACATATTGTATGTGCCAAATTCATAATCTAGCTGAAACATTTTAAAACTATCTATTGAAGTATGCCAAACCGCCCACTCTTTCACCTCAGCATTAATTGTTTACCTTGGACAACGAAATGTTAAGGTAAAGGTAAAATTTAAAGAACAATTTACATTTATTAGCTTACATTTTAGCTAAATATAAACTAATTAATATATATTATCCTAAATAATAGCAAAATTTTATTAAAAGTACAACTTTAAAATAATTTCGCAAAAAATGTATACCATATAAAGGGAAATTAATATAATGACATGTCAATAAAACGTTTGTGTTGTTTTTCTGCTGATGTTACACCAAAGATAATAAAAAAAAATATTTATTTTTAAAATGCTACTAAGACAGTAAATAAGTAATTATTTAGTATATTTGCGTTATGTGTTCGTTTACAAGGAAATTGATCAATCCGACCGTCATAATCTAGCATATTATACTCAATTATTTTATTTTATATAGTTTGTATTTCATATCAAATAATGGTAGTTTGATAATTACTTTGTTTGAATCTATTTATTTTTGCAGCCTACTGAACCAGGTGGAAATACTTTCCGTGTAAAAATAGACGATGAAACAGAAGCAGCGCCTAGTTCACTGGTAAAATATGATTAAATATTATAAGTTATAACATCAACTTAAGTATCTCCAAGTTCCAATATTTAATATTCACACTTGTATATTTTTAAAAACATAATTCATTGAAAAAATTGTTTAAATTGATTTATTTTTAATTCTGGTAAATGTAGTTTTAATATAATGCAGTAAGACTTTATGAAACGTTAGTTCTGATATTTTCTTACTTGTCATTATTACATTAATTTATTATTTAACTTATAATAACCGTTATTAACGAGTGACGTTTGTTTTAAACACTATTTTATTGCAACCTCTACAGAATAACCAATATATAACATTACTAAAACCAATTTAAAAACAGCTGTTATACGAAGACAATAACATGAATATTCCAAAAATACCGAATTTGTATACTTTAATTTGGTATATTTTAAGCTGTTCACTATTACATACATTCTTCAAGTTCTTGAAATTTAAATAATGTTCACTTATGATTATTTAGTAGTGAGCTATAGACTCCTTTATCTACAATATTAGATGTGTATTCTGTGTAACATTGTTGTTCTGCAACATTTTAAATATTTTAAATATTTATATAGATCCTGTTGATACAGACTATTAATTTTTTTATAATGAAAATGAGCCTATTTGTGTTAATGTAGCATTAGTTAAAGCAAAAGTTTAAAGGTTTAAAGTTTGAGAAAGAGTTATATTATGTATTTATCGCTAATAATGTTTAAATATTTACATAATCTAATTTTGTGAATATTCGATGTGCCGTTGCAGTAGACCTCGCATTTAGCTATACGTATTTCTATTTAAAACGACATTTTCATGATGCACAAATGAGATCTGTAACTACATTTTTAAGGATGAAGTTGATATAGAATCTATGTCTCTGTAAATCAATCAATAAAGTTAATTATAAATATACTAGACGATAAAAATTTTAATTTAAGACCTAACATTTTAGTAGGGTAGTTCAAATATTAACTTTATCAATGGTGATCCAAAGGTATGAATTTGATTTGACAGGCAAATTTTAATAAAAAATGTAATACATTTAAATATTATATATTATAAATTATAAACATTATTCCCTACAGGCTCTTCGATTTCCCTCGATTGATAAGCAAAGAGATAGAACATTTTGGATATGGATGTACATAACCGCATATGGCTGTTCTCCAGAAGAAGCAGAGCAAATAATCAGAAAGTGTGCGTTGTATCCGCATCACCCAAGTCCTACTCCAATATTTATGGTAAGATTACATTAAACCATATTGATACATCCAATTCGTATTAATGAGAATTAATCCCTTGTTGTAAATATTTATATTTTTCTACTTTATTTATACGATTCATGCTTTACGTTGATAAGTGGTGATGGAAGTAACAGCAATAGCTGATTTAGTATACGATACTATTATGTATCCTTTGTAACCAAATATTATATGAGATAGGTGGTGAGATAGCCCAGTCGGTCAAGGCGTTGGTGATTAAGTGTGAAGGTAGCGGGTTCGAATCCCAGCAGTCTACCATCTCTCCCTGGCAGACAGCTTTGTCTGTCGAGTGTATAGCAACTCTTCTGAGTTTGTTCAGAATGCCATACGATAATTCCAGAAAATGGCCCTGTATGATGTACTATAAAAAATATATACATATATACAAATGTCATTTAAAATTTTAAAAAGTGTAAAAAAAATTAAAAACAATTTTTGTTCAACCTTTAGGAAATAATATTTTTTAACTGACCTATAATATATTATCTGCAATATATTGATATAATTTGATGTCCACCTACCGATAATGTGTACTATGTTTAACTTGTGTCTGAGATATTTATGTGACCAACGTCATAATTATTACAAAGAAAATACAATATTAAGTTCAGTACTCATCACCTCTATACAATTTATATTTTCGTTTGCTATGACTTCTGCAAGTCGATTTCAACAAGGTCAAAGTCGTTTCCGAGTAAATAAATGACAGTGAAATTTCATTCCATATACTTTCCATATTATAGTATACTTCACTGACAGAAAAGGAATATCAGTAGATCCATTGAGTCCTTACGACTATATAACGGAAAAGAATATGTTATATTTACTAACTTTAACTTTAATATCGCCGTATTTTCCTAAAACGATGCATCATTACAAATTGTAGACTGATTCAGGTTTTCCTGACAATTTTGATGTCACCAATGAAACTTCTACGCTCTTATCCACAGATGGTGACATTGTTAGTTATATATAACTTCTTCTCGCTTTCCTTTGCCACAACTCTCCCCCCTTGCTTGATATATACACAGTCCATTATTACTAAATTTATTTATTTAAATAACAAAATTCACATTTTCAGGCGGACCAACTTTCAAGGAAATACATTAGCAGGAAATTGGGTATGTTGGTATTAATTTACTCTTTTGCTCAATATCATTTGTTAAAATCTATTATAAATATAAAATAATTATATACTGTCATACTCATAGATATTTTTAACAACTAAATAACATTTAAGCAGTTTATATATCTATGGGTCATACCTACTTGCATTATACTATTTTTCATAGTTTGTACTTTTTTAATCCTTAAATGGATATACATATATTTTTCATATGTTTCATATTTTTTGTTAAAAAGCTACATTATTTACTTATTTGAAACATAATTTAACAATTACAAGACTAACACACTGGTCAGCCCAATGATTGTTATCTGTTGTTCGGATATCTGCGTACTAGTTAATATCTAATTTTAAGTATTGTACTAACGATTTGTAAGCGAATAGAGATGGAATGTTTATATAAGTACAGTAGATATTTCCTTATGTAGTTAGTGTAGGCTTTTTATGAGCCATATCACTTCGACATGCTCCATGATCAACTTAGCTACCTCTGCGGAAACCGGAGAGCACATAGCACAGCCGAATGTTTGGTTAAAATAGTCATTTTTGAAAATGAAGTGGGTCTGTTGTAAGAAAGGTAACATTCAAGAAGTTCACAGATGTTATTATCATATAGATTCATTCTTTTAATGAGGTTTAGGATGTTTAAGAGTCCTAGCAACACCGCATGAGTAACCGGAGATTTGTAAAAAGTGAAACTACATCGAATGACACAATAACCTCATGATTAGCGTAACGCGGGATCTAGATATCTTCACAGAAATGAGCAGAGAATTTTTTTGGTGTTTTCCCAGTTGACAACAACTAAGGTAACCGTGGGTGTAAGCCACAATCTTTACCAGGTGTAAGTTGGATATGGCTAGAAAGACACACCGTGACGTAGGAGAATATTTTCCCAGTGAATATTAAGCAAATCTTTGGTTTTTATTTTGTTTTTTATAAGTTTATACTTTTATTTTTTTAATCGTACATCAAATGTAGGCAATAATACTAACATATTCTTTAAATAAGCGTTCAGTGTTGTGTTATAAATTTTAAAATAGTTATTCTCGTTCCCCCACTATGCACAAGCTGTTTCAAGGATATTTAGTAAAACTCTTTCAATATTTTAGCATGTTAAATAAAAATTGTTAAAATTGCACTTTACAGCTGAACATTAAAAATGATGTTTTATGGATGCATTTTTATTGGACAAAATACAAGAACAAAAAATTATTTACATATATGTATATATATTTTTTAATTAATTAAATGCATTTTTTTACATTTCAGTGATAGAAAGAGAAATACAATTTAAAGTTATTAAATCCGATGAAACAGTTGTGTGGAATTTGTATGAAAGCACGGAGACTACTGACTTTAATCAAAATGATCAGTTTTACTGGCTGTCTAGTCCTCCATATCTACTGAGAAATGAACTTGGAGGATGGACAATAAAAATTTTTATTAACAAGAGTCAACACAGCACGTTACCTGTGGCACGAATTTTTGTAGAGAAATTTTTATTCTCTATACCCAAAAAAGGTAAACCTGAATACAAAGATCTCGAAAGATCCCATGATGTTTATTCAGAGAAGAACAATGACAACCGGATTCATGTTGAAATATCGTATAAACTGACCGATGGCGACAGAGTAATAATGAGGAGTACTGGCAAACGTCACTTTTGTATGCATGGCTCCAAATTGGATGGATATCAGTTATTTTATCCGGAAGACAGGTGCGATAATGTGCAGGAAAATGGTGGTCTCACAAGACCAATTTTGAATGTAAAATTTTCCGGTATTTCTAACGGGAGCATTCTACAAAAACCCTACCTTTTTGATTAAGGTTGCTCAGTAGAACTGATTTATCTTAAAAACAGCTTACAAGGACTATGTTACTCTATTGCTTCGTAGCTTTATTAGTAACAGTATAAAACGGTTTCAAGTTCCTAATTCGTTCGCTACATTGTTAAAACTTTATTTGTTAACCATTTGAACTTATAATGTTTGCTTAATTAATATTTCACTGAATAGTTGTATACTTTTATCTGTTAACAGAA
>JAUZND010083699.1:0-15808 GCA_034780555.1 Coelogynopora nodosa | reverse complement strand
AGGAACAACATAGGAGCAACATAGGAACAACATAAATAAATGATACATAATAGTAATAATGAAATAAATTGTTACAGCTAGGAACAACATAGGAACCTAGGATCAACATAGGAGCAACATAGGAACATCATATATAAAAGATACTTGTTATTATGTATTATGTATCATTATAATGTATCATGTAATCATAATTGTTGTAATAAGTTTATTTAATCATTATTATGTATTGTATATCATTATTATGTATAATGTTTTAAGTAATCATTAATTAGTATTATGAATCACAATATTATTTATATAACATAATCTCATCAACGTCGCTGATAAGACATAATATCAACCACGTCATTAATGAGACATACCGTGAACAACGTCACTGATGAGACATAAAATCCACTACGTCACTGATGTGACATAATATCAACCACGTCATTAATGAGACATACTGTGAATAACGTCACTGATGTGACATAATATCAACCACGTCATTAACGAGACATACCGTGAACAACGTCACTGATGTGACATAAAATCCACTACGTCAATAATGAGACATAACGTCAACAACTTCACTGATTAGACATAATATCAACAACGTCACAGATGAGACATAACATCCACTACGTTACTGATGAGACATAATGTCAACAACTTCACTTATGAGACTGTAAACAACGTCACTGATGAGACATAATGTCAATAACTTCACTGATGAAACTGTCAACAACGTCACTGATGAGACATAATGTCAAAAACTTCACTGATGAGACATAATGTCAAAAACTTCACTGATGAGACATAATGTCAAAAAGTTCACTGATTAGTCATAATATCCACAACGTCACAGATGAGACATAATGTCAACAATGTCGCTGATGAGACATAATGTCAAAAACGTCACAGATGAGACATAATGTCAACAATGTAGGACGCTAGAAAACAACTATGTAATTATTTGTTAATTGAGTAGTTAGTCTTTATGTTATTGCAAATATGGCATTTGTAAATTTCTACTAAATGTTTTATTACAATGAAATACAAAATAGTTAAAAATTTACAATATGAAGTGCCACATAAATTATCAATGTTGTATATTTTGCCGGTATGTATCATTTTCATCAAACAAATTAGATCGTCCTTCTAAAACAATTCTATAAACTGGACTGATGTTCCGAAGTTAAAAGTTTGACTGCATTATAATGAAATCTTTTTTTCCATTTAGGTGAGTTTCTCTTGACAATGTTTAACATATCCCCGTCATAAAAATGAATCAAATAATTTTACTTAATCTTAATTTATATAGTAAAAATATTGCAGCAAAAAAATCCAATTAATCACTTATTATTGCTTTCTTTCAAATTTCGGTCAAATAACTACGTGTCAAACAAAGACACATTCATTAAATTTATGATCCACATTTATTAATTTATGAACGTACCCAACTTGAAATATAAAGTACATTGTAAACATAATTGTTGAACATAAACAAATGTCTGTTTATTATTTATTATTATTTTATAAATGTATGGAATTGTATCACTTTGAATGTGTTTTTAGCTAAAATAGATTAAATATGTTATAATATATAAAAACTTTTCAATAAAAGGATCGATAATTCATTTCATGTTGTAAATTGTTAAAAACATATAATTTCCATATAAGACCATTAACAGCACAGAGAAACACTTATTATTTATAAATAGAAAAAAGAAAAAAAGAAAATACTGCGAATTGAAGATATAACATATAATAGAGATATCAAATTAGGTTAAATTAGGCCTATTTTGTATTATTTACATATAGTTACATAAACTATCGATTTAAAGTAAAACACAATATATTCAAAAAAAAAAAGTCAACATCGTAAAAGAGGCGATGTCGCCGTTTATAGTTAACTTAATACACATATTTCAATATATACATATATAAATATTTGTAGATTTTAACATAAACTCTAAAAGTCTATATGGTTTAATATCGTATATGTGGATTATGGTGTAGCCATATATATTGATTTTAAGTAAGTCACTGTTCAATTATGTAACAATTACAAATTAATAATAAACTTATTTTTTAATGATTAATAAAAGGAAAATGTTTGATAAACATTTTATTTATGAACTTGATACAATTGTGAGCGATAACAAAAATAACAACTTATCAAACATTCAACAACTTAAAATTAATTCCACTAACAGACAATACTAAACATTTAAATGTAAATGATTAATTGTTTAACATTTACGTAGTATATATGTGAACATTACATAATAAAATAAGACAACAGTTGTGATTAACGCAATCAAGCAAGAGAAAACAAGTTCCAAAATTGAGTCACGTAATCGCCGTCGTACAAGTCGCACCATACGGGGCTCTATTTTCCGACGATGGCCACATATGTAGATCTTCGCTTTTGCACTGCTCCGCTGGTCTGACGCGTCCGATGAGGAGGATTCTGAGGGACATCCCATCAGTGTCAAAGTTGGGTGGCCTAGAGTGCCATTCGAGCCGATTTGTAGATACAAAATAAAGTAGACACCAATATAGATCGTAATATTTGCATAAGACACACGAATTGCCATTGAAAATATATATTTATGTTAAAAAAATTGTAAGCTGATATAGTCTGGGATGGAATCATATATATATATACACTAATGGTGAGTGGCCTATCGGAAATGTTAATTAATACATTGTCTACAATTTAAGTTTTAACAGATTAGTGGTGGTTAAAAATTATAGAACAGTGAAAGCATTAATATATCATTTTTATTGTATTAAAAGGATGTTCCACGCATAATAATTTTTTTATATATTTTTTTATCCATAATAGTGTTTCTAAATATTTTCAGCATAGTAACAACTATAATATATGTTTTATTATGAATATATGTTTTGAGAGAAAGAACTTTATTTAATTAGCTTCATCTTCTGTTCGTAACTCCAGCATCGTTCGTCTCTAATTCCTTAATAATAATCTGCACCGTCACGCTAATTGAGCCATCCTTTTTATTATTATATTGTAAATAATTTTGATAGCATCGGAATACATTTTCACAAATAATAGGTCACGTTTATAAACTTTTTCTATTTGATAACAAGCTACTTGTAACCATGCAAACATACACATACACATACCATATATAATATATAAATATGTACATTGTGGATATTAAACTCAATGTTTTAGAAGGCCTAAAGTGGATGATTTTATAATTTCATTCGTTCTCGTTAACTACGAAATTAACTCAACAAACCTTTACAAGTTTTTAATTAGTTTATAGATATATGATGCAAGCCGCCACATGATGTAGCTATATTATCAAAGTTTATGACAAAAGATTATCCGAGTTTTTAATATTGTACAGGCAAATTACAATATCATATTAGAATACTTAATGGAAGAAACAAAAATTAAGGCACCAATCATTACCCTGTTTACAAAACAATGTAGGCCTATACTTCTTTTATTTTCCAAAGGCAGCAGGATAACTGTCGGATCAACTGCTAACGCAAAATGAACTAATACGGTCAATTTTTTAATAAAGACGACTAAGAAGAATACTAAGAAGGGCGGCGATCGTGATAATAATGATATTTTATTGGACGGGGTGTTGTATGATAAAATGTTCTGACCCAGTAATGTAATATTGATCACGTAGAGTTAGCACTGTAGGCTGTAAGACGTCACTCATATCCGTAATAATAAAAGTTTGATCAAGCTTTTTGAGCAAGTGTTTTGAAGTTTTTGTTAATTTGAACTTAAAGAAATGGATTATTTTAACGTATGTTATTTATACGTGTTTTAGAATATTTTAAATTAAATCTTGGATTAAATGAGCTATTGTAACACATTAAAAAAGCAAGAAATGAAAAAAAGTTTAAATATTTTTTACTGGAAGTACAGAAAGACTTTTAACTAAATTTATCGACAGACATGTATAACAGTTTCGTATAACTTAACATTTTAATTACTAGTTTTGATAAAATAGTGTTAATAACTTTGAAAGGGTTAAGAGGTAAGTTATGTAAAGTACAGACTGATACCAAAAGTTGAAAATTGACATTAACAATCAGTTAAATTTTATTAACAAATGAAAAATAATTATTAGCAATACAATAATAATAATAATAAATATAAACATTGAAGTGCCAAACATACACGGGAAGCAAGATTTGTGGTTGTTTAAATAGATGCACAACTAATAAAATCTAGGTTTATAACTTATTTTTACGTAATTTATCTGTCTAGTAGAGGTATGGGATGTTGAGATCATCTTTTTATGAAGACAAAATAATGCTTCACAGTAAAGATTCCGATCTTTAATAATTTCATCATTAGACTTATGATATATATGTTAAATGAAAATAAAGTAAATAAATAAATTAAAAGAAAAGAAGGGAAAACTAGTAAACGATAGACACTGTATAATTATAGTATTTCGTTATACATGTATAGATCAATTTAAATTCTCATCTTAAACTCGAAAACACTAACCACAAATGTTTATGTTTACGGTTTACATGTAGGTGTACACAGTGCAACACTCTATATTAAAATATTTTATATGGTGTAGAAGGAATGAATGTTATTAATATAATGATTACCAATCATTAATTTAAAGCTTTTTCAAAAATGAAAAAATAATATCAAACGTTTATTAAGTACAGTACGATATAAACTTTGGCTAATAGCATAAATTTGATCGTTAAACGAATAACAAGTTTACAAATAGTAAAACGTATCTTCATCGGTAAATGACACATTTGACACCAACAGGACAGGTTGACTAAACTTGCAAAGAAGTGAATCCCAATTCACTATAAATTCAATACAACGTTATTTCATTATTTTTTCTATTTGTATATTATTATCAATGATTGTTAAGTGTTTATAGTCTTACATGTGTTTGCACCATTCATGAAAATAGAGGACACACACGCGTAACCAGACCTTCGTACCGATAATATTTTACAACCGAGCACGTTCTCGTTTGTAAAATGGTGAAAAAGAGGATTTTCACTCGAATTTCTGTTAATTACATTTCTAAATTTGATATATACTATACTCAAGAACTTCAAAAAAGCATGACTTGATCGAGGTTTAAAGTATTTATATAGTTATAGTTTCGCCCACCCTAATTGTAAACTTGTATTATCTAATTTGTGTTTTCTTTTTAATGTGTGTGAATGTATGTGCCCCGAAAGGCTTGCCCTTAAGAGGACAGTTATCGCGTTCTCTAAAATTGGGGAGGGTGGGGTGGGGGTCAGTAACGGGTGGAACCTCCATTGGCCTCGATCACAGCTCGAATCCTTCTCGGCATGCTGCTGATGAGATTATTGATGAAAGCGCGAGGTAATCGGGCCCATTCATCTAGCAAAATCTCGGTCAGGCTGGGCAAGTTCTGAGGCAAGCGACGTTGAACCTTCACACCCAAGAAGTCCCAGACATGTTCAATAGGGTTGAGGTCAGGCGATCTAGAGGGCCAGTCTAAGGCAGGAATTCTCCGATCTTGGAGAAACTGACGGACTATCCTGGAGTTATGGGCAGGAGCGTTATCTTGCTAGAGTGTCCAACGACCTTCAGGCAAATTGTCATCAGTGAAGAACGAGGTAAGAATACGGCAGTACCTTTCTCCGTTGACGTTTTCCTGAAGGATCTGCAGTGTCGACCTTCCATCTTGCCAGATTGCTCCCCAAACGTGAACTGAACCACCACCAGCTTGACTACGCCTCATAACAAGATCATCTCTGAAGCGTTCATTCCGCTGTCTCCAGACTCGGACTCTCCCGTCGTTGACAAACAATCGAAAGCGTGACTCATCGGACCAGACGATGCTCTGAAATCTTTCCATCTGCCAAAAAACATGATTTTGAGACCAGCGATAGCGTTGAAGTTTATTGTCTACGGAGAGGAAGGGCTTGATTGGACATCGGTACTGACGGTAACCAACAGTTCGCGGGCGCCTCTTCACCGTCCACCTTGACACAGGCTCACTCCAGAGACCAAGAAGCAAGCTGCAACTAGCAAAACGGTTGGAATCAGCTAATCTCCATAGAAGACGATCGCTTCTGGAACTTGTCTTCTTGAGTCAACCAGTTGATTTGCATCTAACAATGGTTGCAGTTGCTTGAAACTCTCTCCACCAGCGACGGACAGACTTTCGTGACACATGAAGAGTTCTGGAAAGAAACAAAATATTTCTTCCACACTCCAGCATTCCAATTGCTTGACCAACCAATACCAGGTTCTTCATGTTGAAAATGAACAGAAACAAATGTAAGGGACATTCATATAATGCTTTCAACTTAGATATTTAATTTAAATGGACTAATGACAGCACATCTTCTCTATGCTTTAGACATGCTGATGTGGTGTGTAGCCTGTGTATTGTCATGGCGAGCTGTTGAGTTTACATTGCATGCCTATTGATTTGTGAATATCACATAGCACTAGCTGCTAGTGTTAATGCATTCAGTATTTTCATGTATTATATAAAAAATTATTTGTTAAATATCTTATTTATATTTTTAAATAAAATATATATTTTAAGCTATTTTTTATAAATTATATAATCTTCATTAATTCTTATATAATAAATGTTACCTTCCTTTTTTCAAAATTGTCTCATAAATATATAAGTAAAAATGTTAATTTATAGAAAATATATATAAATTATTTATTTATTAATATAATTTAATATTATAAAATCAATTTAAATTTTTTTATTTAACTTTAAGATTTAATTAAATTAATATTAGTATATAAACTATTTAAAAAATATATATAATGAAGCATCTTCTTTCAATAAAGTTTTACTTCTATATTTATAATAATAAAAAGTTATAAACATTTATAATAGTAGTAAAAAGTAATATATATATATACTATGCCTTCTTTTTTACTGTCTATAAAATATTTTAAAAAATTAAATTATTTATGTTTATTTTAAAAAAATTAGTGAAGTATAATTCTGTAGTAGTATCAAATGACATTAATTTTAGGCTATAAGTAATTAGTTTTTAGCTTATGTTATTTTAAAAAATTTAATAATATTAATATCAATAGAATAAGTTTTATAAATAATTTTTAAATAATATTTTTTTGATTATAATACTAAATTAAATATAATACTTAATATATTGCTTAATTATAATAATTAATAAATGTTTTTTAAATATATATGTACTTTATTATAAGGATAGATATAATATAATTTATATATTTAATTTTAATAATTTTGTATATTATTAGAAAGTCATTCCCAGTCATAAATTCCTTACAAGAACAAGGTGCAAAGTTTATGGTATATGGAAAGTTATTTGTGCTGTCATTTTATTACTATAAAAATATAGTCACGGTTTGTAATACTAAAGTCAAAGAGATGCACAGATCTTAAATTATAATTAAGACAAGTAATGAATAAGTCACTTAAAAAGTACAAAGACAAAGTCAAAAATATTTCATTTAAAAAGTACAAAAATATTTCATATAAAGAAGCAAATTTCTTAATAATTTACAATATATTCTCACTTTATGCGGCGCATTTAACAATTTATGAACACTGTGCACTTGACTAATTAAAGGTACATCCTTCAAAAATATAAATCCAGGAGGTCGGGCAGGTTCGGGAAAACATGACGAACTTCCAAATGGATCAATATCATCTACATAACAAATACGACATTCCATAACATGAATCTGAATAACAATTTAACGGTAGAGATTAAGTAAATTAAATTAAAGTAAAAAAAAATTCAAATACAATAGTTCAATGATAACAATCGTAAAATATTGTTTATATTTTTGAAAAGGCCGGCCTGTTGATAGCCAAGGTTAACTTTTTGTATTATTTTATTAAAACCAATTATCGTGCATTAAATTTATTTAACCAATTTATACAAAAACCCTTTTCAGAAATTAATGCATTTAAACTCACTAGATATCGAGTGATAATCTTTCTAGATAAATCAATAGATATCATTAAACTATATATAAATTAATCAAACTTATATTATACATATTTATTAAATTTATATAAATAAGGCAGCTTTAATATGAATGTCGTATTGTTGGAGTTTCATCATAAATAAGTAAAATAATAATGTAACCGATGTATAACTCCGAATTATATATTAAATTAATTTTCGACATTCCATCGTAGTCTTATTACAAAAGATAAAAGGTTATAAGCTACTAATAAATTTAAATTTAAATGTTAAAATATTAAAATTTTGATAAAGTTTGATAAATAGATGGGATGCATAGTTATTTATAAATCATTAAAAATTCCTCTGAATATGATTATGTAAAACATTATAGATTTTCTGTATAAATAGTAAATGTACATATCCAGAAATTATTAATAAATCATAAATATATATGTATATAAATAAAGTTCTTATATGAACATGTTATATAGCCAAAAAATAGGCTATTCAAAGACCCCCTACCCCTGTTATACGCGCCGTAAAGCAAAAGCGAAGACCCCTTGTTAATAACGTTATACGGGCGGGCATGCACCCCCCTCCACCCCTATTTAAGACAAAAAATATAATCTAATTTAACCTTTACCACGTTTATGTGTATGAAATAACGGTTTGTGTAAATTTCTACATTAAATTTAAAATTATATAAAACACACTGATTCATAATTTTTCTTTTTTACGTACGTTAAACACACTAAAGTAACACACTAATTTAACAACAATGACTTTTCTAACTAAATCAATTAACTGCTCAGTTTTCTATAAAAAAAATTATTAGCGTGACGTAACGCAACGGCATGTATCCCACACACCCCCATTACGCGGCAGTACTCAGAAGCAAACACCCACATCGAACCTCCTGCACATAACATTATTTGCTTTTAATATCACATTTTTGGATTTATTTTTATTATATTTTTTGACAAGATATACAATAATTTTAAAATCTTTCCGCTATAACGTCTTTTAGCTATTCTAAAACGCGCTGACACACATCTTAATAATATAGTTTAATTATTAAATATTAATGCATTAAACATATAACCTGTTGTATATCGAAAATTGAATCGAGCAAAAAGAATATGATATTTTCACATAACTTGAAGAACTTCTCGGAAAGACTTTGGTGTGGTGTGATTTTTCTTAGAGAACTCAGTACGGTGTGCATTTACTACAAAATTGATTTTGTTAAAAAATCATTATCCACCAAACTGATTTTGATTTTGTCCTGAAATTATACACAGAACATTTTTTCTGTGAATAAGCAGACTTCTGCAACTCATTCTTTCTATTTCAGCTACAAAATTTCTTTAAGCGAGTGAACTTTCTATGCGGCGAATTAAATCATATAGTTCGTGCCACCACTTTCCAAGAAATATTCAATAATTTGATGATGTCAGACGTAGCCTATTTTCAAATTTGAGACAAAAGTTTTCCATTTAAGTATGAGCTGTAGTCAATAATTTTTTGTCCCCATTTTTTAATGATATATTTTCTATATTTCTATTGAAATTATATTGACAAAAAACTATGAAATGACATTTTATCTGTTAGCGGTTTGAAGCTTACAACTTCTTTTATTTTATATGATTTTGTCTATTTTATCATGCGACAAACATGTAAGTTTACTATTTTAGAAATTAGCCAAAATTCTATAAAATATAGTTTAGAAACATTAATCACTCAACTATATATATACACACTATAAATTTATTATGTGATTCCTTTTCATTAAATGCTGTTCTTTAGTTTCTATCTATATTGAGTTCTAAAAGTAAACTATATTGTGTGTATTACGAACGATAATTAGATTGTTGATTTTTTCATAACGTGTTGATATTATATTTAAGTGTTTTTATCACTTATTGGGTATAAGTATACATATAAGTTAATCATGTAATCAGAATCTCTATAATTCAAGGATTACCTGTACATACTTGTATGTAATAAAAATTTATATTAATTTTTTTTTAAGGAACCTAACCAAAAAATACAAAGAAAGACTGGAAAGAATGAACTTTTTTTAATATTTGAAAAATGTTGCCCTAATTGTATCTACCAAAAGGGCCCCTCTTAATTATTTTATTGTGCCCTGAAATGCGTACAATTAAATAAAGGCTGGCTACATCCCTGGCTTACAATAAAGTTATATATTTATATTTTAATATTGCTTTATATATTTTATATTATATGTATATTTATACATTCCTTTAAAATCTTTAAAATAATATTTGACATAATAAAATGATTATTTTTTAAATTTGATAAAATAGAATATTTATAAACTCACCTTGTTTATATCTATGCCCATTTCCGTAAGTAGCTCGTTGGCGGATTTATATCCTTTGAATTTTTTCTCATCCTTATCGGAGAGTCTTCGACTAAAATTCTCATTTCGACAAACGGAGATTATCTCGATAAACTTTATCTTTCGACCATGACATCGAATGATGAGATGTTGAATCTGAATTGGCATCATTTCAAATAGTTCCTTAGCCTTTCGAGACTTATAGACAAGTGTTTCTGTCTCCACTGAATCATGAGAAACTAATTCATCACTTTCGTCGGTTGTGTAATATTCATCGTATAGCAAGGAACCTTGTTTGTGAAGAACTTTCATGGCATCTTTTGGTGAATGCATTCGTTTCGATGGAAACTTGTCTTTCATGAATATGTCGATGTCTGTGTGACCAGTTACATAATATTTGTCTTCTGATTTTCGTGATTCTTTGTGATGCTGAGATTTTCTTGGAGTAGGAAGAATAGACTCATTTTCTTCACTATCTGAGTCTTTTTCTAATGTTGTTTGCCGATGTCGACGTGATAACCGTCGAGATGCTTTTGTAGGATATGTTTCATCGTTTAGTATAACTGATGCCTCAGCCTGAAGTGTAACATCTTTATCTTCACTGATAAATACACTGTCTTCATCTCGAGATATTGGACGATGCTTCAGCTCTGTACGAACTCTGCCTGATGGTAGTTTACGAGGAGATTGAGAATGCTCACTTGTTGCAGAATAATCTACTGGTGCTTGATAGTTACGTTGCCAATCAGCTACCTTTTCGATAGACGTTTGATATGGTAATCTTTCGGAGCTACGAGGAATATTTTGTTGCCGATTAATTAATTTTGATAGTTCGCGCTCACGTTCTCTTTCAATTTCACTCTCTTCAATATGCTTTAATTCATTTTGACGCTCACGCTGTTCACGTTCTCTGTCAATTTGTAGTTCACGTTCAAGTTTTACTCGTTCTCGGTTTTCTTTTTCTTTGTCACGTATTTCTTTATCTTTTTGGAGTTCTAATAAACGCTCACGATCACGTTCTCTCTTTCTCTCCCGAAACTTAATTTTCGGAGAAAAGTCAATGACTTCTTGCTCCTCAACAGTTAGCGAAGCTGAACGACGTGACTTTGGAGAATTCGATGTTTCAACCGTTTTATCATTGCCATACACACTTTCTCTCCACCCTCCTCCACCACGAATCGATCCTACAGCAGAAGAAGCACTAGAAAGACTACCTCGAAGCTCTCTATCAAGTCCTGAGCTACTGCGAGGAGTATAGGACGGAGCGACATATGCCGTCTCTGACGATCTAGATGTAGTAGTACCCCGAGACTTCGGAGGTGGAAGGAAAATATCATCAGCGGTTTGTGTGGCACAGTCCACTAAAACTGCTCGACCATATTTGTAATTTGCTGATTCCTTTGAAGAACTTTTTGTTTGAGTTCTTGATATTCCGGTATCCGTATTCTTTAAGTTGGAATCACGTTCAGTCAGTTCGTAAGGTGAAGTACATGTACCCCGACTTGTAAGCAGGATATGTTTATCATCTGGTGCTTCGCTTTCAACATCTGCAGAAATTATTGAAGCATCATCGTCAATGCTGCCCCTTCTGGAGCTCATGGAAGGTCGACTCGAATTGGGTACATAACTTGACTTTCTGCTTATAGATGGAGGTGCATCGGTCACAGAAGGTCTTCTAGACAGTGATTCCAGTATTGAAGTGCTTCGATTTGTGTCCCTGGGTCTACTATATGTAGAAGAAATGGACGAAAGTCGGGTATCGCGATCTGGTTTATATCGACTGCTGTAAGAAGAATATGGTGTAGCTGAAATGCCTCCGATGGCAGGTGAAGGATCACGACTTGAGCGTCGATTTAAACTGTTGTAGTCAGACGTGTATCCAGAGTTCAAACTGTACTCGGAACCACTTTTTCCCACCCCACCTGAAGTTCCATATCGACTGCTAGAATATGCTCCAAACCGACTCGTTGAAAGTTCTCCTACTGGAGGTCGGGAATAGGTGGAAGAACTACCATGTCGAAGACCGCTTGAGGAACCTGTGGGGCCATATTCTCGAGTCTTTGAAGCACTTCGTAATGAGGGAGAACCGTACTGTAAAGTATAAGAAAAAATAAGAAAAACTGAATTAACTTGTTTATTTAACGAGATAATAGACTATAAATTAATAGAAAATCTAAATACTCCAGTTAGTAAATTCTAATATTTCAAATCGTCAAATATTTTTATTTGTGCGTTAAGAAATATGATTTAATGGAAAATTTTATGATAACTCTAAGAACTTAACTGAAATTATACTTTACTAAAAATTTCATGAAAATTGCTTTTTAAAAAATGGTAATTTTATTATGTTTCGGCCACTGACAGCATTTATATCCGAAAAGTTATATACTTAGTTACCGCTATAGTGAACAAATTTTTATTGAAGCGAAATTAAATTCAGAAAAATAAATATAATATGTTTTCTTTATATATATACAGTATATTCATTTCAACTATCTACAATTCAACTAATTATATATGTAGTAAGCATATTTGTAGCTATATTTAGTTTTTATTATTGTCAACAAATCTTAATCAAAGTATTAGAAAAATTTAGGAAACTTGTTTTAAATTTAATTTTTTTGGCGGGTGTCGTATACAGAAAATATATTATAACCGATCAGCTGATGTTTGAACTAAAAAAATTAATACCATTATTTCGGGGAAGAGGACATGGGGCAGCAAAATACGATTTTGGTTTACAACTCCCCTTGTATAATACTGGAAAAGCCACTGCCATATGTGTATATTAAATATGTTATACACAGTTTATAATTTGAAAACACACTGAAAAAAATGTTTCAGAATTATATATATGTAGTTTTTTATAATTATTATAAACAATTTTATATACTCAACGAGACAGTTAATGCTTAAGTATATATAGCCTATTGAAAATCAAAACTAAAGGCTAGAATGATATATTGTTATGTATAACTAATTGACTATAATAGTCAATTTGAAAATGGGTAATTTAATTAAATAGTAGATTAGTAGTAGGCCTACCTATAAATGAAATAAAAACATTTCCATAATAAAAGCTTACGATTATTAAAAACTTTCCATTTTCACAACAAAATTTATTCGCTTCATACATTATTTATTGTAAATTTTATCATTTATGGGTTGTTAGATTTTAGTCAAATTTATATACAATTAGCCTACTAACTACAATTGATCCAAAAAATAATGTTTTACTTATTTCAACCAATTATCTAAAGTACATTCGACATTAAAAAGACATTAAGATTGAAAATTAATATTGAAACGAATAAATTGTAAATAATTAAATTTGAAAGTTAATCTTAGGGAGCAAGTTATCATATAAACTTTCTAATATACTGTATGCAATTAAATTACATATCTTCAAATTGATTACCTAATACTATATTATGGAATGTGCTGAGTAGAAAAGAATTATCCAGTTAACAAAATATGAATAAATTAGACCGACGTGCTTTATTTTTGTGTTATTGAAATATATAGGTTGTTGTATATAAGCGTTTTAAATTTAGTGAGAAAACTCACATGCATAATTATATAGAAAAGTATTCATTAATATGATCAGTTATATAAGATATCACTCAAAAATATGAAATATCCACCGCAGAGAGATTACGTATACTACGGTAAATATTCACATAAAATATCCACTTTACATATCTCATGACAACTATCCATTAAAAAACTCGAAGAATATAAATAGAATAAGATTCTAAATTTTTAAAAAAATCCTGCATTAAACAGAACAATAATAATAAATTCTACCATATAATTAATATGTAAATATTTCATATGTCCAGATGAGGAACGCAGAATATATATATTTTTAAATTTCATTCTGTATAACTTTTATTTAATGTCCACTATATTAAATCTTGTCTTGTTTTAAACTGTGAAAATTTTGTTGATGTTTTATATTGAATTTTTTTGTTTTCTTAATTACTACATTGAATAATTATAATTAAATGTTAATAAAAATAAGCATTTATTAATTTATAAATGTTAAAAAAATACTATTTTTCGAAATTTAAGAATTTAATGTTCATATAAACAATGACAAATATTTAGATTTTTCATTTTATAATTAATTTTAATAGCGTCAGTTATTATTTCAGTTAAGAAAACTTTAATTTTGACTAGATACAAAAATTTAATATACTTACGTAAGTCCCTCCAAAGTCAGCTCGAAATGACATCGTTTACATTTATGATGTATAAGAATGAAGAAATAATTTGATGTCAATCTTTATTTAATTTATTTTCGTTGTGATGTTTTCTTCGTCGAGATAATAACGTTTACTTATGTTAAATAAAATTATGTTATGGACTCAAACAAATGTTAATAAATAATTAAATTATATTTATTGGATTAAATCAAATAAAATGAATGAATGGTTTACTGAAATAAATGAAACAATCACGTGTGAATGAAGTTTGAGAAACACATGTTATCACTTGTTTGTGCCATTGAAACATCCAGAGAGGAATCAATTCATGAGATCAGGCATTTGTGAAAGGTAACATTATAGGAATTTTCATGTTTTAAAAGCGCTTGAGATCTATGTTCCCACTAGCAGACAAAATCAGTCACAAGCTAGTCACAAGCTAACATTAACGTGATTCCTTCTAATTTCTCTCCTTTGAAATGGTGCATTAGTATATATATGTAAATTTGCGAGTCGATCGTCTAGTTGGAAGTCTGTGAAATGCATTCCCTTTTTTCGTTATATTTCGCATTTCCAACATCGACCGGCCAAGATTAGAGGTACATGTTCATGTGAAAATCAATAACATGTTTACCCTCAGGTAGATGGGATGCAGAATAAGAAAGTAGAGTAAACCATACAGTAGCCTTTCGTAAAATACATTGGTTTTCATAGTATACAAATAGAATAGCACCTATATCCTAAAAAAGATTAACCCCTTTTACATTGGTTCGAGTTTAATACACTAAGATAGTGAAATTTTGAATCTACATTTTTTTCTATATATTTTTGATTTCTGCGTGAGAATAGTTAATTTAATATGATATTTTAAAAAACCTATCACAACAAAACATACCTGAACTAAAATATATTGTATATATTATATATACAGTGTCGTGCAAACTAGTTCGTCCACCCTATGCAAAAACTAAAATTTCGATAAATCATAAGTAAAAAATAAATAAAAAAGGAAATGCAGTTCTTTGATAAAATTTTATTGATAAATTACAAATAATACAACTAGTACTTTATTTTATTAATAAATGACAACTAATACAATTAGTATTTTATTAAACACTTTACAAAAGTCAGTACTTAGTGTAGCCCCCACAAGCTCGGCTTAAGGCAGCAAGTCTGTCAGGCATGGAGTCGAAAAGATGGCAGCAAAAGTTCTGGAAATCTGGGTCGTTGTTCCATATCTCGTTGGCTGTAGCAATGACTTGATTACAAGTTGTATGGGCACGTTTGTGGAGCTTTCGCTTAA
>JAUZND010083688.1:0-15809 GCA_034780555.1 Coelogynopora nodosa | reverse complement strand
AGCTGGGGTGGGTAGGTGGTTTTGGTCTTAACGTCGTCCGACGCTAATATGTCCGACTATTCATTTTTCCGGGACCCTTTGATGAAATCAACAGAAACAAAAACCCTTTGTCCAAACTGCGAGTCCAACATTTGTCACTTTGTTACTAAATGGTGTAACATCTGCATCCAAGAAAATGGGAAATTGTTTGAGAATCATTTGTAGCTAGTGTATAATTATTGTTTTTCATGTGTATTTCACGTTGTAGATTTTGATAATTTGTCATTAAATTAATCTTACATTGGAATCTTTAATATAAATTCATAATTTGAGTGGGGTTAGTTTTGCTCCTCCCTTCAAATTTAAAATATTTACTAGGGGTTTCCTGAGTGTTACGAGTGGTGTATAGTAATAAAGAAATAACTCAATTAGGAGTTTTATGCATAAAACCGAAATGTTTGATGAAATAATACCACATATCCTTTAGACATGTAATGGAGTGTTCAACTGCGTCAAGATCACTAAATAATAGTTTAAGATCATCAGTCTAAACATTAACTGAAAGATGAACTATCGAGTAACAAAAACTGACAAATTTAGAGAACATGTAATGGTGATCTCAGAGTATACGAAATTTTAATAATGTTCTTTTATAAAAATGCAGAACTCTCTGATAAAATGCGGTCTTGACAGAGGATCAATAAAATAATTTTTATGTCCATACCATAAAATATTTAAGTATATAATAAAATAGAAAAACTTTTTTTCAATTTACAAATACTATTGATATCATGTATCGCTTACGAGATCACCCATTTCAATACGGTTATCTGTGTAAAACACAGACAAAAAGACATTTTCTTATATAGGTTTTTATAAATGATGTGCCTATATATTAGCTAGAATCTGTTCATATTAATGTTATTGTATAATTTAACTATTGACAATACTATATTTAAGAATTTGCATTTTCGTCTATATTTTTATCGTCTGCATGACGTCTGATGCAAAGGTTGGCGAAGCATTGAAAATGTATATTAAGTTGTTAATTTTTTGTCTTAAATGTCATTTGTTCCCTCAAGTTTCGGCAGACAAAATGGAGTACCTGAGGTCTTTGTCTTCATGGGGATAATTTGCAGTGAGTCGTGTATTGAGGAGTGAGATTTATTGAAGCTTGTAGTTATTCTTGATCAGAATTGGAAATATTAAAGAGTGGAAAACATTTACTTTTAACAAAGCAGTTCATCAGTTTAGATTTGTCTAAACTGTTTCAACAATAAATTTATATAATATACAAATATTGTTTTGATAGACCTTTATTAACTAAAAGAGACATATACTAATGGTACCATTGACAGAATTAGAAAGACTATGTAGATATAAACGTCAAACTATTTGTCATTTTTTTCCGGGGGGATAATTATTTTATTGAAATGTTTCATCATTGTGATTTTTACCTATTGGCTTTTTGATTAAAACCAACTGCTATTAATAATAAAGAATATCATTGCCGCTTAATAGTCATATATGAGATTTGATTACATTAGATTTTTATGTTTATAGATTTTTTCTTTAAACATTAAACAAAATATTTTTGACAGACCGGATTTTTGTGACTTCATGATTAAATACTATTCCAGCTATTCTCTTATCTGTCCAAAATAAACGTCTTTTGTGATGTTTTTTCAATATTACAAATCTGAATATTATAATTTTTACCCGATTATATATATATATTCCTTTAAAAATAACTGCTTCAAGTAGTGACTGCCTATTTTATTATTTATTTTATATATATAAAAAAATACTGATATATATATATATTTGGTTTTAAATAATATAAACACATTAAGATATGCGATGTGCATTCTGCTGTCTACAGAAGTTCCGGTATGCATATAATTAATCTAATTAATTACTTAAAACAAAATACAATTATAAAAAGTGGTCATACACCAAGACAGTCATTGTAATTTATAGTCAAATAATTTAATGTAAATAGAAAATTATTAAAATATTTGCAAATTTGAAAAAAATTTGCTTTTCTCTATTTTCTCATTCTGGTTTATTTCCAAGGCGTCCTGAAATATCATGTAAAAGATAGTTTGCAAATTTTATTAATAAAATCTATATAGCACATAAAGTCTACAGTTGTACAAAATGTCAAGTTTGCAATCTGGATGTATTGAAATTTTTGGAAGTGGGAGTTCATATATTTCTAATATTTCTGAGTCACGTTTGAAATGTAAAAGTTTGGTTCATTACAACGATCAGTCTATACCATATTAAGCGATATTAAAATTGTCATGATTGACACGATCTCCTGAATCGGTTGATAAATAAAATTTATGAATCGGTTAAATTCGCATTAAAATTTAAAGTTTAAAAATTATAATAAGACATGCTCAAACAATTCCATGGCTACTAACTATTATATTACGTAACTATATAAATAAATATACACAGAAATAAACACCACTCCTTTCCGAATTGGTGGGGAAATACATGTACAGTTTTATTGAAAATTTTAACAACAATATTAACATCCACATATTTTACATAAATTTGTTTTTAAAGATAGAAAAAATCACACTTCAAAATATTCGATGTACACTCATTTTATGAGCAATCATCATAACTATGTATTTTATGAATTTGTGTATTATAAAATTGGTAACTTATCTTATATATAATATTTGAAGTATAACAATTAAAATAACTCTGAACATTTTTACAAAGTTTTTATGTGGATACATTCATTTGAATTTCCTCTATACTTTTAATAAATTAATGAATTGTCAATTTGGATTAAATCAATAACATTTTACAGCTATATTATATTTTCATTTATATAATTTATACATTAAAACAATCAACATTATTATAAATATAGCCTGTCATCGTCACAATAACAGATCTTTCAACGTGATCAACTATACATCAAATATTGTTTTGTTTCTGAATAGTTTTCACCGACAACATTGCAATGAGATTTATACAACGACAATAAAATTATATCATATATGAAACATTTTATAGTATTATGAAAAAAAAAGCAAAAATATAATAATACCACTGGAATTTAGACCATGATAAAAGAATTTATGCTCAGTGCAACACCAAATACAGTAAGATACAAAGTAATAAAGACTTAAATTAAAGTCTTTTAGTAAGACCCAAAAGTAATTAAATTTTTAATTTATGTTTCTGTCTTACTACATATTGGAGCTCAAATTATTTCACCCTGTGGCAGTTTTCAAGACTGCCCATTGCATTGTTTTCCGTTAGTTATAGTTGTGAGGGGGGGCTGTTACTTGCGCACCGTAACGATTTGTGCTGAATAGCGTATATTTTGAAGCCCAATGGGCTCTTAATATGTATAGTCATTTTTTTGTTGTAGAGCCTATATATAAGTTACGACATTTTGCTCTGTTAGTAAATTATTGAACAACAAATTCAATAACAAATTCTCTAATTGTGACATTTCTCTTAAACATCAAACTGAAAATAAGGTAACTATAAAAGATATTTATAATGAAGTTTCGTCACACGTTAAATGATTTCTAAAATTGGTACATAATTGTTTTAATACATTTTGGAAATTTGAACTTGGAGGGCATAATCGATGACATTATATTGGGGATATTGGAGTATTGGGGATATAAGTGAAGATATTGTGCAGATATTATAGATATTGTGCATTTTAAAACCATTTTTCTTTTATATTAAAATGTGTTCGTCTATTTAAACTAAAGAATAAGACTTGAAAAATAATTTCAATATTTTTAATTAAATTTAATAAAAGAAACAGATTTACATTTCTTATTTAAAAATGCATAACCAATTTATGTTTTAATTATTTATATAATGGTTTTTATTACAATATTGCCATATTTGTAATTCAGGTTAATTATTTTTGCAATTTATCTTTATTTACCTGTTTGTAAATTATCTTTTTAATTTATATTTGTAAAATACATTAATATATATTAGTAAATTATCTAAATTTATATTGTAAATTATCTTTATTTATCCTTGTAAATTATCTTTATTTATTTTCGTATATTATTCTAATTTATCTTCGTAAATTATTTTTTAAATAGTAAATTATTTTAATTTATCTTTATAAATGATCTTAATTTTTTTTGTTTGCAAGTAATCTTAATTTATCCTCAACATTTTTCTGCAATTCTTGTTTTAAACCGCGCTTCATCTTAAATCATACAAAAAAGTGTCATGCATTGTTTATTTTGTAGACAATGAAGAAGCTGCTTTTGTTTGTACTCCTGCTTCATGTATTAACAAGCACACTGAGTCTTCGAAATGATCGCAATGAAGACTTGTTAGATGGTCAATATGAATTCAAAGATGACACCGGAGATAAAAATTATGTTTATTTTGAAGATATGCCCAATGATGATGGTATAATGCTTTTATGAACAAATGGTTAATAAAAAGTATATACTTATTTATCTATAGAATGCAACCTACGCGAATTTTAAATGTTTATAACTGACTAATGCATTGTAGACCTAACATAGCATTAACAATAGTTAAATGTTTTAGTTTTTATCTGCTACGGCGTATCTTAAAATAAAGAGTTTTTATTACATACATATTTATTTTATATATAATAATAATAATAATTGGTTAATTGATATCTATGATATCTATATAAAATGAAATATTTAAATAAATAATTATTATATAATCAATATAAAAAATATGTTCAGTTACATATAAGTCATTAAGGGCTTTAAACAAAAATTTGCTTTTTAAGTAGTAAGTATAATTTATTAACATTTTAACTCTAAAAATAATAATATTTGTTGTAAAATTATAGATAGCAGTAAATAATAAATATTAGAAAAGATTTTTGTACTTAATATGGGAATCTAAACGTCAAAGTTTTCGTTTAATTATCGTAGCTAATAAATTAAATATATTGAATCAATTATAGTGTGCATAATTTTTGCAGTAGATTGAAATGTTTTTCAAATGAGATATATAAAATTCATCAGACATTAATTCTAAATTAGTAAATACTTTTATTAGTTTCGCATTGTATGACGAGTATGGATTCAGTGTGTTAGTATAAGTTTTTGGCTCTTATATACAATAAATTTATTGTGAGACAATCGTCATGTACATTTTTCCCACTCATTTCATTGAACGAGTTTTTTCCTAGCGTTATAACTTCTTTTGATTAGTATAGAAATATTTTACTCTAGTCTTATTAAATATTTTTTAAAGTCGGAGAAAGAATTCAATATATATTTAAGAATTTGTTTAGGAAAAAAACTGACTAACACTTAAAAAGAATGGTTTAAAGTGCAATTTATACAGATTTAATATAGATTTATATGCACTTATAATATCACAAAAACTATAAATCTTATGAAATCATTATTTTATTGTAAAGAATGTTTTTCCTCATGTCTTTGAGTTAACTTTTCACATCTTGGTTTGCTAGATACTTTAATATTATTTAAACCCATATCCATAATATATTGTCTATAACAACCGATTATTTGAACTCACATTATTGCAGCTATGGATTGATTATATAACTAATGTTGTATTTGTAATGTTGTATTTGAATTTGTAACAAAACATTATACTCCTTAAAACGAGTTGGATATTTAAATAATCACATATATCCGAAATTAAACAGAAAATTAAAAAAAAAATTAGATAAGCCCGCCAAACCAAATTAATCTACCATCTTTTAATGCCTATAATACATCAAGTAAGAATTTTTAAAAAAATCAATTGATACTGAACGAAAGTTTTAAAAACAATTGAATATATATTATACATATATCTTATAAAAGTTAATGAATAGTTTTTAAAAAGGCTGGTTTTGATATTAAGGTCTTTTAAAGTTATGGTGTCATATTTACAAATATAAAATCTTCTCGAGCCATTCTTTCCTCGTCTTTTGGTTCTTCTTGTCTTTGATAAAGTGGATTTGAAATCTTCTTGTGTTTCGACGATATTATAGCTGGGTGTAATTTCTTTTAATGTTGCTTCTATTGTACATTATATCTATTTATTCGGTGGTTAAGTTGGCGTTGCATTTCCGCTATGTACAACATTTTTACAATCTGAAGCGTAACACATGAGTCTTTTGACATACTTTTTCGATCTTTTTTAAGAATTATTAGTTTTCAATTGTTGTTTAATGAGTTTTGGTTGTTAAAAGATTTTTTTAAATCACAAGTTTTACAGTAGGCCTATGGCTGGTCATCAGGTGTATACAACACATTAAAATTAAATATAACAATATAATAAACTTAACTATCGGCGGCAAAGTTCACAAAAATTATTTGGTATTTTTGTTATGGAATATCATTATTATTAATTTTATTTATTATAAACTCTGTAAATAAACTGAAACATAATTACATATAGGCTTTTACTTCACCTATGGAATGCATGGAAATTGTTAATAAATACTGGCAGCACTTAGAATATAAATTAAAGAGTTTCGTCAGTGAAGTGAGGGATGTATAGATTTGTTTTGTATGTCAACCTTATATCTTATACATTGAATTGTTATAATTACATTTAATTGTAGTAATTATTTACATTTAATTGCACGATAAATATTTATTTTTAGCTTTGTACGTTAAAACGATCAGATAAAATCTGGCAATATTTAACCATTCGGTAAATAATATTTAACGTTTATGATTGAACATAAGTTTACGCTGTAATATATAAAATATGTTATTAACATTAATTGATGCATTTTGGAAACTTTAGACAATTTGATATAATTTGAGAACCTAAACTATTTTGTAAAACCACTAAATTTTAATAATTACATGAGGAAGTTAATAGACCTGAGAGAAATAATGACTGCCAGAATGTTGATCATTCCGACCAGTATATATCTCACAGTATAAATTTCATTATATATACTCCACTGATAAATATACGCAATATAAAATGTGCAGATGCAATATTTATATTTCATGAGCTAATAATTCTATTGACTGTCAAGTATATTATGAGACAATCATACAAATTACGTTTATCAATAAAACAGTTGTCCTCACATACTGTAAAGGTAAGTTTTTTTATTTACTATAATGTCTTAATACCTAATACATATTAATAACAAATATATCTGTCAATAAATAGTTTTTTTAAATGATTAAATATAAACATATAATATATTAATAGTTAGGATTATAGTAATTAATAGTTATCATAAGGATTCTTAATTTTTTTGTGTATTATAATGTGAAACATTCATTAAAATAACATTTCAATAAACTAAAACTGTTTTCCTAACATTCTCTGTATTAATTTTTCTTAATTATTAGTTATATTATTTGTATAATACAATTTTCAAAATAATAACGTATTATAATAATTGTCAGAAAAACTAACATCGGAGTGAGTAGTGATAACAATTTTCTTTAAAATATTTATCCCCGAATATTCTGTTACATTACTGAAAGTGTGTAATTTATTTATCTATGTTTATGAAAGTATTGTTAATTAATCAGTTTGTTATTATTATTAACAAATAATAAACTAATTGCGTTTTATTAACCACAGTTTTACATTATATTAAGTAGTGGAGGATTGAATAAGTACTATATTAGTTTGGAATAAGTTAGGGAAGTTTGAACTTTTAACTGAAACAGGTTAATTTAATATTGATAGTGTTATTTTGAATGAAATTTAGATTTTTTTATTACAATATTAATAGATCTGAAGTAAAAGTAAAATAATAAATCTAAAATAAAAGTAAATTAATAAATTTAAGACCGCTTTCAAATAAAATTATTTATAATATTTAAATAAACTGATTTTTTTATTCAACATTTAATTAGTGAAATTTTTACAATGTTAACAGTTATAAAATAATTCTGATAAAACTTATTAAATGGAAAACAAATACACTTTTTCGTTATATTATATGTCTTATATATATACATATATATTTGATTAAAAATGCAACCTTAAATGTAAAAAAAAAGTTAAATAATAATATTCCTGAATATTATAAAATATTTAGGGTTTGTATATATAATAAATAAATAACTTAAAAACATTTATTAAATAATTATAAAATGTATTAACCGATTTTATAATTTCATATCTCGTATTTACAATACAGAATATTAATTATTAAAATTTATAAAAAGTTTATATGTTATGTACTTCATCTTATAATATCCTTTTGTAGATTGAAATGGAATAATCCTGCATCTGCGCGTTTTTGAAATGATTATTTTGATAATGTAATAATTTTCCATATAATAAATCTATTTTTGGTCCTTAATAAATTTTAATTGGGAGAACAATTAAAATTCAATTTGAAGCACACTTTTTAAGTAGTGTATGATTTACAACATCATTATAACATTTTGTTATAATTGCATATAATAAAATTACAATTGAGCTGTAAGTTAAAGTTTATTAAAGTTTGCAAGAATTAAAAAATGAAAGTTCTCTTTACAAACCAGGTCCTACGTGACGATCTCGGATATTATAAGACAAACCTTTCTGGAGCAGATACATGACCCATCTGCGCATCACATCTGCGCTATATCGACCACTATTTATGATATTCGCAAAAGCACATCCGATCACGACAAAGGCTTGGAAGCATAGTGATGATATTTAACACCAACAATTTTTCTCGATTTTTGCTTTGATAGGTGGTTTCATTCTTCACTAGAAAAAAATACAAAAGCAAATAGGAATGAAATGGAAAAAAATATAGGAGTGATGAAGGAATGACGCCAAAAGTTTTCAGATTGTTGCAGAATCCTCCCTTTCTTTGTAATTAGTGCAATCGAACGATAAAAGTATATAGAAATTTATTAATACAGAATTTTAAGAAAGATTTATTTGCATATTGCTTTGTTGTTTTTGTGAAACAAATAATATTATTTATTTGACTTATTCTTATTTATATTAGTATCCGGACAGTAAGAAAATTTTATTTTTTTCTGTTATTTTTATTATTTTATAAGTTTTATTGTTTACAAGCCAATAGAATTTAAGCAATTCATTTAACTGAAATGAATATGTAGTTAGAAACATTAGTTTCCTAAAATAGATCGCTTGTAAACAATAAAAATTATAAAACAATAAAAATAACAGAAAAAAATTAAAATTTTCTTACTCTCCGGATACTAATGGCCGGAGCTGTAAATGTGATACTTGTAATTAGTAAATATTTATCAGTTATATATCTTATATCAAAAATCCATATTGATAATGCATCGATAGATACATGTGCATGTGTGTTTAACCTTCACAGTACTAACCACATTTGTTGAAATATGCTATATATTAGCTCTTTATGTATTTATATAAAAATCAAAAAGTAGTATGAATAATTTTTTAATAAATGTTTTGCTTGTTGGTATTTAAAATAGTTGAAAACCAATATTATCATAAATTTTATTGAAGTATATTTAATAATATTTGAAAACAAATATTTCTATAACATAACAATTTTGTGCTTAACAAAGAGTTTAGTTACATATGTAAAAGTATATTTTGATTTATAAATTATTCATAATAAATGTAGTTATAGACTATGTTATGGTAATAATTAAAATATTTATCTAAGCTAAATTTCTTCTGTCAGAATTATTTTGATTTAACATAGCTTTTCTTTATATAGTTTTTTTAATTTATAATAATTGCTAGCAGAAAATATAGATACTATAAAAGAAAAATGTATGCATCTAACTTTTGCTTAACAGTTGATGTATTATAACAATTATGCACTAAATATATTTATACTTTGTGGTTAAAATATTAAGATTTTTGATAAGTTTTAAAATTTTGATGTATGATGTTTTCAATATTTTATATTAATTTTGAAATATATTAAATATCTAATCAATTATTTAAAGCAATTTTTTATCTTGTACTTTTGTAATATTGTTAGTGTTTATATTTTATATTTATTTAATTAAACTGTACTACTTATTATGTTACTATACAAAACATTATTTTATTTTTTCATTTTATTTGAAATTATAATAATAAAAAAAATTATTTGAAAAATATTTTATCTCTCCATAAGTTTTGAGTAATAAATTTACATGTACATGACTTTAACCCTTATTTCGTAGGTAAACAGACAATATTATGAAATGATTACACCAGTTGTTGGTTAATAAGAAGTGTTGTTTATACAATATTTTTAATTCATTAAGTGAATATCTTTTTTGTATACTATAAATAAGTTTAAACAAATGTAATTAAATCAAGTAATGTTCATATCAACTGAAATAGTAAATATTGCATAACATGTTAGGAAAGAGATCCAAATGTTTTGCTCAAATTATTGCCAGATTGACCTACTAGTATTTAGCCTATGCAGATAAATATTCTCCATAAATTCAGTTCATTATGGTGTCACTTTTCAATACGATTATACGTGAATGATTTGTTTTCTAATCAGATGATTGGATAGCTGTCTATTTACCAACAAGGATGTTATAACTATTTTGCAATAGGGTGGCATTTTTTTAATCATATTTTTATTCATCAAGAGCATCATAATAGTTATTAGTAAGGTCCAAATAAATTATTTAGCAGATTGCATAGTAGGGATTTCATGATTATTGAATCTTTCAGCATAAGGGCTAATATACTTTTTTATACAAACACAATTAAAAAATGTAAAATACGTCATCAAGTTTTGCAGTATACTCTATGTTAATATTTAGAATAAAAAGTGTAAGAATAATATAGGTACTGAAAATGTTGAACGATATTATTTGTACATATATCGAGTAGTAAATAATCCAGCAGCAGTGAGTCAATTAGTGAGTCAACAACATTGAGTCAATTAGTGAGTCAACAACATTGAGTCAATTAGTGAGTCAACACCAGTGAGTCAATTAGTGAGTCCAGCAACATTGAGACAATGAGATCCCTTACTCCCTCCTATTGGGTACTTATAGTGTTAAGTAGGCTGTACTAATCTTAATTAGTATAAATATATTGTGCAGTGGATGGACTAAATGTCGAAGTTTTGGCATATTATTGCCAAAAACATATAATGACATATGATATTACTTCAAAACTTATGTACAAAAGAAGTATATGCACTCTATGCTTATTAATGAAACGTAATTCAGTTACCAATTTTGTATTATAAACTAAGAAATCATTTAAAATGATGTGTTTATTATATTATTACCTTTTTTGTGTGCGATAATATTATATATGAATAAAATATTACTGTCATTAATTCACATTTATATATTCATTTTTAAGTTACTTGTTGCATAATCTTACTTTTAATTTTTTTATTAATTGTTTTATTTTTCTATATTGTTATAGTCTGTATGTTTAGATGTTTTTCATGCAATATTAAAAAAAAATTTTTTTATACATTGCTGTCATTCGTTATACAATATATATAGTTTTTCATACAATTCTCTTCGGTTATATTTTAAATTATATTTCAGCTATTAATGATTTTTTGTTTGTTTTATGTAATAAACAATTGAACTGAATTTCAGTTATATTGTAATGTTTTATATTTAATATTTAATATTAATTAAAATTATATTTATATTATTTACATTAATTGTCAAATAATGTAGAAAGACAATGCAGGAATACAGATGAATTTCTCTTTAGACATTAATTGGTTTAAAATATAGTTGACAGTAGGTACTATTGTTGCTCTACCTTGTCAATTCTCATCCAAGGCAACGCCCTATTACAGAAAACGGGTATCACGAAAGCGTCATATATAGCTAAAGAGAAATCTGCGCGCCGGGAAGTTGCAGTTTAGAAAGAAATGTTACCCGTTATTTCATATCGCGAGTGAGAGATACTTACTCGCGGAGATATTCACAATAGGCAATAGTATAAAGATAGATTTTTCTTGCTCGACGAATATATATAGATAGAATCTGGCTTGACTCGATCGTGTATAAGGCGTCAAACCGAAGTGGTTTTCCCTATATTATTCTTTAAAACTAGCCATTCAAATCCCCCCCCCCTACCCTATTCCCTCCCCTCCCCTCCTCCCCTAATATAAAATGAGAAGGGGGTAGTTACAAAAATTTGTGCCTGCTGGTTGAATAAAATCGATCTCATTCTGTCTGTCTCTTCTCAAGTCTATTTTTCTTCGTCTCCCTTCTCTTAATCGTATTTGCGAGAAATATACGGCAGAATTCAATAAAATGGGAGATACGAAAGGGGGTTGAAAGCTTAGCGCAAGAGAAATGACATATTACGTACTAATAAAGATTATATTGTTATGATATAGTTGTTTACAAACATTTATTACGCACATCATAAACATACACAATCACAATTTTTACTTTTATAATATAATATTTTACTATAGTCGGCATTATGGTAGTAACCGTTTTCTATGCCAATAACACAATAAGGCTCACATACCTGCACACCATGACACACACCTTTTGAGACAGAGGTTATAGTTTGTTTGCCAACAAATTTGCGGCTATTGAGAAAAAACATGTTGTAAAAGCTTAATGCACCGTTCTGTAAATTTTATACATTCTTTATTTTCTTATTTTTGTATGATGCTATAATTTTCCTCATTCCCAGTTCAGTTGTTTATTTATTATATTATTTTATTGAACACATTTCAAATTCTGTCCATTTTCAGACGGAATCATGAGTGAATTGGATCAATTAAGACAGGAAAGTGAGCAGCTAAAGAACCAAATACGAGTATGTTTATGCGGATGTATTTCTCAAATGCCTACTACTTCCATGTATAATAGTTTAGAGTTTATACCTTTTCGTTTTAAATGCATTTAATTAAATAGGTTAGTGTTTACTGTACGCTTAAAAGTTTCAATTAGATTATATAATATCATGAGTGTAAAATAAATAATGAGAAATGGTAATAAAATGTTTCAGAATATTTTGAGTATATTGTCAAATTTTCAGAACCTTTTCCATAATTATCAAAATTCCAGGACAATTTTTAATCCTTCATGGGATGGTTTCTCACCGGAAATTTGCACACCTTAATTTTTTTAATATGTTACTCAACATTTCACTATTACTTTGTAATACTTATATATATTTTATCAAACCATATTTGTATAATTAATGAATATTTTTTGCGCGGATCATATGTTTAATTTACTATTATTATGTAATATTTTTACTATTTCATACTATTACTGTTTTTAAACTTTTTTATTATAGGCCTAATTTAAGTTTATGTATATGTTATATAGGTATAATTATATTGACATAAAACAACATAATAAAATTTCAAGTAAAATTATATGAATTAAATTTTTGTTGTTACTTTTTATAATAAAAATCCTAGTCAAATAGAATAGAAAAAATGAGGATGATTAAATGTCGGTTGAGAAAATGTCTGGTTGGGTCACTTGAAAGGTGAGCAACTGTCCGGTGAGCATTTGTATGGCCACCAGTTATAAACACTAAAATTCTTAAACACTATATTAATCTAACGAGAAAATTATTGACCTCAATTCAAATTTAAAATATAAAAATGTAGCATTATCCTCTATGACGCCAATGCCAAATTGGCCTAAAATTGTGTAATGTATACCCTACCATTATTGTTCAAAGAATTTGTTATATTATTTTATGTTAACATTCTAAATATTTAATCTTTTATCATATATTATATAATATTAGAAAAACACTTTCATATAACAATTAAAACTATCTATTAATATTAACAATTAACTAACCCCATGGATGTAACTACACGCGAGTTTAAAAAAAAGTAATGTTGATAAAAAATGTAAATAGTTTTACTTCTTTAAAAATGGTTACTGATAAGAATATGCTTTTTAAGAAATACCGATGTTATCATGTCATTCAATGAACTATCTACCTATTGTTTTTGTAAACATAAAATCCATGTTTTTTTGTAAGCTACATTACGTACCCATGAGAGGTAAACTTGTTAAGTAAGATGCCTATGTCAGTGATACAACACTGCATTTAGCACATTCAATATTTACATATTGCTTGCCGTAGCCAACTTGTCCCATGCAAGTATAAATGCATGTGTCCAATATATATATATTGTCAACCAGTTAGAGGGTTATACAGTGATAGACCTACCGCGTTATAAGTAGATTAGTTATCGATTTTCATAAAACAGTGTTAATACTCCGTGTTTTAAAGTAAAAATATTTTTGAGTTAATGAAAATTATTATAATTAAGCAATTTACATGTGTAATAATTATATAGATTGATGTCATATTTAAAATGAATATAAAAGTTATCCTTTAATAACTTATTTTAAATGATATCTTAGTTCTGTACCCTTTTATTATAATACAAGACTTGCCAAACATAGTGTAGAATATTACAAACTATATTCTGATGTTTGTGTTTAAAAAAAAACGAATTATTTTTCAATATTGTCAAAATAAAGATTAACAAAGTTATATCTTCTAGTTAAAATTTCTAGTCAGCAAATTTTAAAAAATAAAGATATAATTACTATATTATTTATTTTTATATCTGTTATGCTTGTTTTGAACGATTAATACTTGTTTTTAAACTAAACTAATATTTTAACTAATATAGTGGTCCACCAACTGTTTTGAAAGTCCCTTATCTTAGTCTTTTAGCAATCCTTAGAGATATCCCTGACCCCCCACCCCCCCCCCCCAGGAGGCCCGCAAAGCTGCCGCGGACACGACGATGACCCAGATGACCGCCAACATCGAGACGGTCGGACGGATCCAGATGCGTACCCGGAAGACCCTGCGTGGCCATCTGGCCAAGATCTACGCGATGCACTGGAGCACAGACTGTCGCAACCTCGTGTCGGCCTCACAGGACGGGAAGCTGATTGTGTGGGATGGCCACTCGACTAACAAGGTGTGCAGGGGACTGCGATAGTTCTATAGTCGGCAGACATGGGGGTTCATTCTGTGTCTGGGAATTTACGCTTAATATCAGTTTTTTTAAATGACATATAGTTTCGAAATATGAATAAGTTTTGCTGTAACTAAGGTATCTACATAATTATATCACAAAAAATTGGATGGAATTTTTGGGATAATTTAGAGCTCCTAAAATATAATTTTTGCTCCTATAATTCTTATATTGTGTACTTGTATGGATCGTGGTTGGTATTACGTTTTAGACTGCTCATTTTGTACTTTAATTTTAATAAATCAATACGTTATAAGTGAATTTTTCAATACAAAATGAACAAAGTAATTATATCTACCTACCCTAGTAATACACTTTAGTTATTTTCAAACTGTAAACACAATACAAACCTAACTGTAAAGCCCACAATTTCGCTGCTCTTATCAGTCTGCCCATTACTTAGGGAACGGAACTGTTTCTCCCCAAATGCTTCCCTGTTTACACCAGTCCAACAATAGGCAACATAACAGTTCCATTGCCTCGGTGTGGCCAGATTGAGATAAGATCACCGGAACTGTTGAGTTCCATTTAGTGTGTGCCACCTGGCTTTAACATCTATCTAATATTGTTATTTATTGGGGATGTTATTAATGTTAAAAACTATAACACGGTTGCCAAGTTAGTTCGTGTTCTATAATACCATTTAGAACAAGACCAGAAAATGTAGTCTTAGTACACGCTCTGTACTACGGATGTTATTGTACTATATTTGCCTCTTGTAATTCTTATGTAATATATCAAATCTTACTCTATATAAAAATAGTGCATTTTCAACATCTGTTTAGACAATCAATATCTCACATGTGTTCAGACAATCAATATCTCACGTGTGCTCAGACAATCAATATCTCACATGTGTTCAGACAATCAATATCTCACATGTGTTCAGACAATCAATATCTCACATGTG
>JAUZND010083677.1:0-15810 GCA_034780555.1 Coelogynopora nodosa | reverse complement strand
AGGTACTCCCCCCCCCCCCGCCCCCCCTTGTTACTCTAGTCCGATCGATAAGTGTTTGTTTTGTGAGTGCATCCTCGGATGGAAGTGCGGGCGTACTCTGCATTACCCTTGGCTTATGCATAACCACCACCCCCTGCCCGGCCCCACCCTCGCGTACTCTTCCTTTCCGTCTCCCTGTTCAGTCCCCCACCGGCCCCGGCAGTGGCACCCCTCCTCCCCTCCTGGTGCTTGCCTGTGTGCGCGCCCTCTCCGCGTGGATAGCGATGACCAGCTGGCCCCGGGAGGTCGATGCCTCCGCTTTGATGCCTCTGCTCTACACGATCACGTGGGTTGTGTGCTTTTTGTTTGCTTATTGATTGTGTAGATTTCATGTGTTAATGCATGTAGACAGTGCATACATAATTTTGATAAGAATATACATATTGAACATGTTTAATCTATATTTGCAAGGAATCCATGGGGTTGACGCAATTAAGACCCGTCTTATTGAAGACATTGTTTCTTTTAGGAGGTGGTGTGTTGAGTCGTGTGACAGAATACAAAACCAATTCTTTGTTAAGTCTATGTCAGTGTCTCTTTAAATGATTTCTCTTTATATCATATTAATTATGATTGTAATCCTTTAATTTAGAAGTCTTGTTTCCTGATCGTACTTTAATATCGGTATCTGTATTGCTTTATAACTTCTATATGTTCTCCAATAACTGACGTTTTTGATATCTAATTTCCGCTCAAATTGAATCGGTGTAATTACTGATTATTATTAATGTTATTAATACTCGAAGACAGTAAGCATGAAAGAAATATTTCTATCTGTTCTTTATCCGTTTATCATCTATAGTTATTAATATCTGTCCTTCTCTCCCTCCTTACCAACTCTCTGCCTTCGTCTCTCTCTCTCTCCCTCTCCATCTCCCTATCTCTCATTCCCTCTCTCTCTCCCTTCCTCTCTCTATCTCCCTTTCCCTCGCTCGCTCTCTCTCTCCATCTCCCTTACTCCCTATCTCTCCTTCCCTCTCTGCCTCTCTCCTCTCTCTCTCTCTCTCCATCTCCCTCATTCCCTCTCTCACTCCCTCTCTTCATCGGTGCAGTCAATCCTCGAGCACAAGTGAGCACTGTCTGCGCACCCTGGGTTGCCTAGCCCCCGCTCTCTCCAGCCTCAGTGAGAGTAAGGCGGGACGAGCTGTGCTGGCCAGTGAAAACGGTCGTCTGTTGGCCTCCCTCCAGCGCTGCTTCGTGCGCCTGTGGCCGGAGAGGGAACTTGCCCAGCTCACGGGATGGGTGAGTTATGAACTTCTGGCCGAATACATTCCAGTGATTTAACCGAATGAATGAATAGATTTGTGAACACTGTATCTTAAAATGTTTAGGATAATCTCATTCTTAATAAATATGTGGACCTACAGAGTGTGTATAGTATAAGCGGGTCGTAACATGATTTTGCATGAAATATTTATTATATGTTTTTTGTATGTGTAAAATGTGTATTTTGTGCTATTTCTAAAGATGTCTATAAATGTTTGGTTAGTTAGATGGTTAAACATTTAGAAGCGTTGAAAGCATATTTGAATACTTCACTGAATTGCTCTACTTGAATTGGGTTGAACCATTCAATTCCCTTGAATTTATAGGATAGTGTGATAGTATCCCTTTAATAGCAATTCAGTCTTAATTGTTTATTATTGTTTATTCAATCATTGGTTTTGTCTATGAATTTGATAAAGTGATCTAAATTGAAAATGTGTCATTGATTCAAAATATAAAAACAACTATTCAAATTGCTACTTATTGTTACATGTCTATATTGTTACATATACTAAGTTGTTATCCCATGGATTCTTTGCGAATAGAGATTGAATATTTACAAATTTCTAATTTTATTCTTTTCAAAATTGTTTCTGCACTATACATGAAATATACACAATAAGCTAACTGTATAATTAAATTGTACCAAATCGTCGATTCAAAAACATCGACTAAAATTTATTTCCTTTTATTAATTGTGCTTTTTAAAAAAAAATTATATTATATTTAATAAATATATTTACTTAATATTTATTTAAAATATACTTCTATTTTGAACTATTCACCTGAATGTTACAAGTGGACCCAATCCTAGCTCGAGAGACTCCCCTGAGAAGAGGCATTCTCATTCAGAGTGTCAGGCAAATACCGCTTCACCCCCTCCCCTCCCCTTTAGTGTGAAACAAAACTCCGGTTCCTGACGACAGTGTGGATGAACTATGCTGTGTTGGTCCCCTCGGCGGAGGCTCTGCCGCCCGCTATCGACCTAGTTGCTAGGCACATCGAGGTCTACCTTGTCGCTGCTGTCGCGGGTAAGAGTCCGCCGTGTCCGAAGTACGACCGAGTTTTGGAGCAATGGAGACTTTGAGTCTTATCAGAATGTGTGGAGTAAAGCCGAAAATAGGGCGTTGTTTTTTGTATAGCCTGCGAACTATTTAGAGTAGGCGACATTAATTATTTCACACTGAGGTTGCAATACACATAGCTGGGGTCTTTTGTTGGACAGTGTTCTGGATTTTTTAGTGTTTATTCAGTGTCAGTTTTCAAATATATTATGTTATTTTTCATCGTACATTACAAAATTATGTCTTTTTTAAATATCTATAAAACGTCTCAAAAATACCCTCGAAAAAGTTTCACAATGCCCTCTAAAACCCTCGAATTTTATTTTTTTTCGGTCTGTACGCACCCTGTATATACCTATAATTCGTATGTAGTTCATTTTCGGATTGAAAAACTAATAAGAATATTCCAATACTATTCCACGTGATATATAATGGTCAATATAATAGAAAAATGATGACAGCAGCATTTCTTGCTCAAAGTGACAAACTTTAACTGACGAACAATTGACAAAAAAAATCACAAAAGCAAAAATCTCTGTCTCTTTCAATCACTAATTACTATGTGAATTAAAATTGTGAAAAAGCAATTATTTACATTTTCTTACCAGAAGACAAAAATTTGTGATCTAATGGTGCAGTTTGACTTCGTCGAACGCTACAAAAATGACCAGCAGAATGTAATCCCAAGTGAATATTTCGGTAATCTATGTTACAGCATATATTCTCTGTTTCCCGTGATTAGTGTTCAAAGGGTCGTTGAAGAAATCAAAGAGGCATGAAAAGAGTATGACAATGTCTAAATTTGAGGGATGGTTGCTCCTCACAATTTAGATAAGATATGTTTTAATCACTGGATAAACCCTTGTATTACTGCGCAATGCTTTAACGCCTGAAAGTTCTTCGTATTCCTCCACGCTACACAACAGCCGCGGTCAGTGCAGCACTTCCCCTCCACCTAGACCTGGCTTCTCTCGCTCTCTGTCTCCACCTGCGCAGAGGGTCAGAGGGGGCGCCCCCCCAGTCTGCCGGCTTCATAAGCGCCTGTGTGGACCTGCTTGTCGGTCAGTTGGAGGGAATCACTCGCGTCGCAGGAAGAGAGGCTGATCAGGGGGACAGTCTCGCTCTCTTTGTGCAGTGTAAGTGGATGGGTGGGTTGGTGGGGAAATCATTGCTTCCCACCTTTGGTGGTTTAGATGGGACAGGTTACAGTTGATGTATTTATAACTAGTGTTAGTAAAGGATAAAATATGGGCTGTTGTTGTTTTCTTTTGTTTCGTTTCGTTTGGTTCACCATATTATAACGTCCTTAAGGAAGCAGGTTGTTTAAAAAACACAAATTTTAATGTGAACATTTTGTCATCGATCGTAATCTATTATTCACATATTTAAACAATGTAAATGTAGGGATCTATATTCTGAAAATTCAATCACAAAAATATGAACATTCAATAGTCTAAAACAGTGTGTTCAAGGTACTTATAACCAGAATGTCGAGAGAGAGAAATAAAATAAACGAAAAATTATTTGAATAAAAATGTCAAAATTTACGTTCTTTTGGTCACAAATTTTCGTCATAGCTACGAATTCACGTGTCATTTATGAGGACACTGTCAATATTAAAATATGTATGTATGTATATAATGAAAATATAAAGTATGAATTCCATAGAATGCATCAGTTTAGTTTCTTATTTGCAAAGTGACCTTAAATGTGTTGCTGCGTTGTCTACTAATCCTCACTCTGCTTTACTACTTAAATCTTTCATTTTGATTCCGTCTCTTTTAATTAAAAGGAAATTAATCTGCTATTGACATGAAATATATTTATGGCGCAAATGTGTTTATATGTTGTTTAATTCAAACAACAAATAACTGACATAATTATATATGATTGTTTCAAAATTGTTTCAAAAATTATATGTAGCATTTTATTGTAAAAATCACCTTTTTAGTATACTTCTTTAATCCTAAATTTTTCACACTTGATCATACGAAATTTTACACAATATGACGGTAGTACTAAATTTTACACAATATGACAGCAGTACTAAATTTTACACAATATGACGGCAGTACTAAATCTCACAGATGACGATATTAATTTTTTTAAAGGATAATAAATTTCACACATGGCGATACTAAATTTCACACATTATATTATTATTAAATGTAACCAAGTAGTATATATCTCTCTCTCTCATGAACAGATCTCAAGTCGAGCTGCCTATCCAGCCCCCGATGCTCGGTGATCGTCAAAAATTCAGACTCTCTGGGTGAAGCGGTTACTGCGTTCCTGACAGGTAACTTGCGGAGAGAGGGGCGTCAATATTTGCTCTTTGGTCTTTGTTTGACATTCGCCAAATTAATTGTAGCACACAATATTATAGTTGAAAGAACAATATTTGTTGTAATAAATGGTTTTTTTATTGAAATACTATATTGTACTGTGTTATTATAAGTTATTTTGTATGTTAATAAATCAAATAATAAACTAACCAAATAATAAATATTTAAATAAGTAAATAGTTATTACTTCAATCTATTCGTGAACACTCATCACAAGCAATTATTGCCGTCGGTTATTACATTATTTATTGGTTTATTGGAAAATATATATTTTAAACCGATTAAATATTATGGATTATTAAATGAATTCCTTTAACCAATGAGAAATAAGCACCAAAAGCTGGTGATAATAAAAAGTGTTTACAGCACTTTTCTTTTATTAATTATTATTGACTTCGCTAAATAATAACATCTTCATTCGTAAAAATGTATTATTATCTGGTTCGTATTGTAGTTGACATTACTTTTCGGTTGCATATTTAATTGTCTTGTCAAGTCTTACTAAAACATTTTGTAAATAATAAATTTCAAATTAAATGCAATGTAATCCAAATGCTATTTTATTTAAAATGTATTCCGTTAAAAAGCTATATTAATAATATATATCATTGAAATACTTTTTTAATGGATAACCTAGAGTAGGGTTAAAGCAATTTTTTTATAAAGTTTTAAAACTTATTAAATATTTGTAATAGTGTTTTTAAAGATGGGTCTTAGCCATTGGAAGACATAATATTAAGTATAGAACGCGGACATAAAAAAATTGTTTAATATTAATGTTGAGATATTACAGTATTCATGTTTTGATTTAGTAAGTAAAATATATGTATCATATTTCAGATAAGTTTGAACAATCTTCAAATCGGGAATCAATCACAATGCTGCAAAGTGCTCTTCAGGATTTTAGACAGTGTCTTCAATAAAACTTATTACCATGGACAGTGATATTTTCCCATTTACTGCTACTCTGTAAATGCGATGTAACTTTCATATCCAGTGTATATATGCGGAAAATGTTTAATTATGTTAACAACCACATTGTTACATTTAAAATGTTTGCCACTAATTATATTATGTTAATAGTTCTACTACTACCAGTAGCATAATGTGTAAATATAAATGATTATATGCTACAATTACTTGTTTTTTATCTTATTTATCCGAAACAAGATTTTAGATCGCACAGCAGTATGTTATATTTAATACCAACAAAATGTTACAATTTTTATGATAATGAAAACAAATAAAAAAAACAGTTTTCGATAAAAACGTAAAATACAACGCTCCTAAATCAAAATACTACTTAAAAACTAATTTTCACTAGGCCTATTATGAATACAAAACTAATTATTTGTTTAAAACAAAATCAATTGTTCAAGTACTAATTAAATCCGCGCAAATATTGCCATAAACAGTAGAACTACTTACTGATATATAATTCAAATTAATCTCTATAAACGCGAATCTTTCAGCTAGGTAGTTCTCTCCCCCTCCAAGACAAATAAGGTAAAAATAACAACACTCTCTATTATATACCCCATAAAATGTATTTCACAAAACAAGTCATAAGCGATATTATATAAAGATGTCCAATTGCAGAATAAATAAAAGTAGGTACAACAACAGTATTATGTACAGAAACAATGACTAAAAAGTCTGGTTGGATGTTGAAATGGGTCTTATTTGGTGTCCTTGGAGGCCATATGCCGCATCAACAAAGAGGTCAACTTCTCCACTCGCTTCACGTCCTGAGCGTGCTCCGTGCGGTACTTGAACACCTACAATCAATCGAGATATAAAGGAAGACTGAACAAATTGATTCATTTTGTTGTATTAAATGACTGTTACCATGATTTTCTTGGGTGAAATTAGAATTTTTAAATAGTGATCATTTTTCAGGATTTAAACTACATTTTCCTTATATTACGATATAGGAAGGTTCTAAAAAATCTTGATCAATTTAATCGATTAGATTAACTACTTGTAGTTTTATTGGTCCAACAGTGTGAGATTTAATATCTTGCAACATATTCTCATTGGCCAACTTATTTGATGTGTTGCTCCGGTCACATACTTCATATTGAGTATATAGTAAATTTACATACTTCTCATAAAAATAAAAGGAATATCTATGGTAACAGTGTAATAATTGATGAGACATCATCCATACACATACTGGGAAGAGAGAAAACGCTGTGGTAGTATAAGACGTTATGCATTAGTCGGTAAAAAACAATAGCCACCTGCTTACTTATCTCCTCATAAAAATGAGCTCCAATAATAAAAAATTGCATGCGATAATTAAAATATATTCATGTTGATTGAATGAAATCTGTTGCTTTTTGATGAGATATGCATCACTTATTTAGACACAGTAACAAAACATCCAGCCAATTAGGATCGATTTTCAGGTAAATAAAACTGCTATTTAATCAACTTAAATAGTACCTTTGTCGATAAATAGGATCAATTTCGACAGAATTTTATATATTGAAATTTAAAAATACTAAACACTCATTCAAGCCAAATTACAATTTTGTATTAGAAAATATGTCACGGAACGTAATATGTTATCGAATAATAGATACAAAAATTATCTTTGTTTGGATATTTATCACCACAGACATTTATGAATCTTATATCATTTTAATGAATATTTGAATTTAATAATTAAATATATGCAACGCATGACTCATTTATATAGTTTCGATGAAATGTGAAAGTGTTATAATTATTCCGCCATGGTCTATATTGTCACAATATTCCGCCGCATTATTTGGCAACATATTCATTTCTATCTTAATACATTAAAACACATCTCGATAATCTGTCACATACACACATTCACAATCCGGCATCATTTCTATAGATAATTTAATTAATTATCATACAATTAGTTTATCCGTCATCGAGTATGTCTATGATGTCGAGAATCTATTAAACAGTTGTGTCTATATACAAAAACAATATATATTGTATACAGTACTAATTCTTAGAATGTTGTTTATAATACAATACTTGTATTTTAACATACTGTAGATATAACAACCATGTCCGCACCTACTATAATATTTTTAAAACTGTATCACTATCTATAATTTATACAAAGCTGAAGTTGTCTCTATATATGTACAAGTATGTATACATATATGTAATCTTCTTTAATGTTAAAAGTACAACTTTTGACATGTAAATTTATTTAACCTTTTTATATATAAAGTTCTCCATGGAAAATGAAAATCCGTCCCATTTTCAATGGAACCAAAGGCGTCGGACTATCAAGTTATCAATTAATCACGACAACAATTTTACGTCATATCAATGCCATTTGAGTACATAATTTGATTTTTTATATATCACTTTTTGTACCAGTGTCAAAATAATACGTAAAGCGTAAATTATATATTTACATTTTATTCAAGGGCAGTTTATAATTTAATTTAAAATTTGTTGTATAATTTTTATACATTTGAAAGAATTCGTCTATGAAGATTGCACATAATAAATAAATACAAATTCGTATGGTAAAAATAGTAATTGGCAGAAGTTTACTTGGCTACAGACACACTAATACACACCGAATCTCCGGGCCTTCTCTATCACACACTATCTCACAGGTTTATTATACCATACGTAGTGTATGGTATAATCTAGATGAGTCCTATGGATCTAACTACAACACATTAAATGATTTAACATTTATCAGTGTTTTATGAAAGTCATGATATACAATTAAATGTTGCGGAAATATTTACATGTATCCTACATAATTAAAAAAATTGTCTTTCAATTTCTTTTGAAATTCTGGAATAATGTTAAAATTTTAGGATTTCAGTGATCTCCGGAGATATACGTTTTGATTTTTTAGAAGTATAGGTGTACTGTTGATTAAAAAAAAGTCTACTTACGCAAAATGAGATCTCTAACGTTATATAGATAGGACGATGATTTCAGTGATTATGCCAAAAAATACGAAGTCACATTTGATAACCTAAAAAACTGCGTTCGTAGAAATTTAATAAAACCAAACACCTAAAACATTTTATTTACCCAAATATAACTCGAAATAAAATAAAATGCTATACTTTAATCACGCACGCACTATGAAACTATTTCTAGGTTCAACTACCTTTTGGCTTTATGCAGCTATCGCTCCGTCTAATAAATAGTATATAGGGGGACAAAAACGTAAAATTTTATTAGGAAAAATGAGCTATCTTCTCAAATTGGTCACTAATACCTGGAATGCAGCGTCTTTACTAATCAAATACCATTTCTACGTACCATACATTAGCATGTATTCCGACGACTTTTGTATGATAACAGAAACAAAGAATAAACTAGGCAAACTCACCATTGAATTATCCGTTACTATGAAGACCAAATTACAAAGAATAAACTAGGCAAACTCACCATAGAATTATCCTTTACTATGAAGACAAAATTACAAAGAATAAACTAGACAAACTCACCATTGAATTATCCGTTACTATGAAGACCAAATTACAAAGAACAAACTCACCATAGAATTATCCGTTAGTATGAAGACTAAATTACAAAGAATAAACTAGGCAAACTCACCATAGAATTATCCGTTACTATGAGGACCAAATTACAAAGAACAAACTAGGCAAACTCACCATAGAATTGTCCGTTATTTTTGGGACCAAATTACAAAGAATAAACTAGGCAAACTCACCATAGAATTATCCGTTATTTTTGGGACCAAATTACAAAGAATAAACTAGGCAAACTCACCATAGAATTATCCGTTACTATGAAGACCAAATTACAAAGAATAAACTAGGCAAACTCACCATAGAATTATCCGTTACTATGAAGACCAAATTACAAAGAACAAACTAGGCAAACTCACCATAGAATTATCCGTTACTATGAAGACCAAATTACAAAGAATAAACAAGGCAAACTCACCATAGAATTGTCCGTTACTTTGAGGACCAATTTCCCATCGCAATGGCGATATTTTGTGCAAACACGACACTGAAATAAAAGATGGGCCTCAATATATTTCGCTGTAAAAATGAGAGAAAAATGTTAGGTGTGTTATTGTTAAATATGAAAGTAACAAAATGATTTGCGTGAAAACCATTCAAATACCGAAATTTAAACAAAACAATTTCAGCCACGTTTTTCTAATTTTCACACAAGAGAAGCGAAAACGCAGATTGTTAAAATATATACAGAAGCAAACTAGAATTATACTTGTGTGTGCTAATATACCACGAAATTATAATATTCTTAAGTTTTTATTCAAGAAAATGAATTAATTACTAAATTTAATGTTAGTTTATTATTCATTTCACAGCTTCCTATTTCAATGTGTCTAATGCATCTGATGTAAAGGATGCATTTTCAGTATATATATTTTAATGAGATAAAAGGTTTAAAGACTACTACTACTAAGTGTTACCTAAATAATTTATGTTTAAGAGAGTAGGCTATAAGAAAATGTTATTGAATATGATAAAAACAACTAATTAATAGATATTAGATCTGTGTAGAAAACAACGTTCACTGCCGTCATATAATATTTTTAATCTCATTTACTAACTATCTTTTATATGTACAAAACTGCGCGTATATTGGTGAATACAGTTATATAACGGTACATGTATCTAATATACCATCTAGTAATGTTACGTTTATGATGTTATAACAGTATAACAATAAGAAATATATAAAATAATGCAAAATAGGAATAACTACTTATAATATTACTATATAATACTCGTGTAACTATTACAAATTAAATATAGGTATAAAACGGCCCAAGCATTCCATGCATAATATAATGTACTCGAATGGAAAAATAACATTATACAACCAGCAAGCAATTACGTACATCTCATGGAATAAGGTTAAATGTGAGGAAGTTCAATGATCAACATGAAATCTAGTATTTTCAAGAAAATGCTGACGTAATTGAAGAAGAAGACTCAGCCATCAACTTTTAGGCTTAAGGGAGACATTCTTCAACTAAACGTTTATTATTAAAACTATTAACTTGCTCATTGAAGTTTTCAGCTGATTTTTTCGTATCTCTTCATTTACTTTCATTTTCTTGCAACCCTCTTTGCTTCTTTAAGTAAGCGTTGTACGTCGGTATAGCATATTTGACCGAGAATATTCTCAGTGATACGAAAAGAGACCGTTGAAAGAACTGAAGGATCTTGCAATATAATCATGTCATCATTAACTAGAAGTTTGAGCTAGCCCATAAGTCCTTGTATCATCATTACCAAGAGATAATATAAGTGCGCGTTTTGAGACAACACAAACATGAGAGCACTCATCTTTAAAATATTATAATGAACGCTTCAAATTATTTATGTAAATCACTTATAAAAAAGGAAATTAATGCGCAGATTTTCATTAACAATTATTATCTAAGTGCAACCGCAGTAAATGCTAAACATTTTGCAATAACACTTCCGTCAAATTTTCAATCAATTTAAAATAATTTCTATTCTTTATATATTTTTACACAATATCAATAACTATTTACACCATAGATTTTGGTTATTGTACATCATTGCATGCCAGTTTGTCAAAATAAAATTTTATTTAAACATTCTCTTATAAATGTTGGATAAATGTATCGTTTATATTAGGACTAAACAATAATATATTAAATATCCCCTTCATTAATATTTGTAAAAGATAAAATTCCAACTGAACAAACCTTCATAGGGTCACTAAGATACAGTCGTTCTGCTGCCTTGGCGAACTCTTCCCATACTGTGAAATAGGTCATGATCTGAAAGAGGGTCGACCAACATAGACTAAACATCATGATTTACAAGTTAAGTAGGTCAATCTATAATGTAAGCAATGATCTCAAAGGTCAACCTTTATATATTAAAGTAATTTAATCAACATATACTACTAAGAAGTACAAAATCAGAAACACATATTTTTTATTAGGAGAAAATCTACAGAGTAATCACTGATTGGGTAGATAAATACCATTAATAAAGATTAATGAAAACTAATTAACATTGCACAAAGTTGACAGTTATCGGTGCACGAAGCTGCTGAGAATCAACATTGTCAACGTTACGCATAGATGCGGAGGTTGTTAGTTGAATTTCTTATAAAAAACATTAAACAACAGTAATCCCACCTCAGCGTTTGAAGTTGATCTGTCAACATTAAAAAATGATGACTAAATTATTTCAAATTTCAATGTTGAATGCTGAGCTAAGTGCAATTTTATTGGTCAATGTTATTGATTAATAAATTAAAATACCTATGTGCATATATAGAATTTTCTGCCTATAATGTCAACAATAAAGTATATGGTTCACTTTGAGGTTACATTATATACAAATAACATGAAACAGATTAAGATTCATTCTGGTATGAAAGGGATGAATGCAGAAATTTATATTAGGAGGCCCACATTAAAACTTAATAAATTCATACTTTTGGTATAACTAAATATTAGTAAATTTAAATACTAAAATGTGCAGAAAGTCTTTCTAGTGTTCTTACTGACAAATTTTCAAAAATTTAGGGTTTACTAACAATTGTCAGGACTCATTTATTAGACTAATGTACCTGGCTATTTCCAAAGTATATAATATAAACTTATATACATGACAGTACATCTTGACATTCATAATGTATAAAATAATAACTATGAGAATTAATATAGTGATTTTACAATAATGCATAATTGAGACTATGGCAAGGTACAACAATTAAAGCATTAACATGGTGAAATCTATCATAAAAATCCTGCAATGTATAACATATTTCTGCAATAAATGCAGGTTCTATAACAAAAATCATAGAGAAATGTTCAAGATACTAATGAGTTAAATATTATAAAAATGTAACAATAGCTTTGGAGACTTTTAATATACATAGTATACAAATATTTAAATAATCACAAACTTATTACAAACATATATATGTGCTTGAAGAATGATAACACTGACAAAATGTTTGAACAGGTATGGAGTGAAGTAACATGTTAGAAAAAATTATTTATTATTTATGATGTACCCAGTTTGCTCTGAAATATTTTTATTTAGAAGAACACTGAGTGAAGGAGTTCTGTAGTGTAGCATGTCTCTTAACCCTTTAAGTTTGGATGGGACCAATATTTCCCAAGATACAATATATTATGCCAGCAAGATGGGAGGAGTGTTGGCTATATATGTTCAGATGCCAATATTCTACATTAAACAAATTAAAATACATCACAATAGCCAGTGTGCACTGTATTCACTAAATCACACTTGTTTAACCTTTTCCCAATGGGCTTATCATAAAATTTATGTTAACAAGTTAACAACAAAATACTTATGTTTTTAATGCATTTCTAAAAAAGTTATATTAAAAATTATTGGAGATACATTTATAATGCCCGCTGTGTGAAAGTCACTTCTCTAGATGACATAACCATTGGATAGACACTGATAAACAAAGGGGAAAAAATTCTATTGGTCAAGATAAGAAAAGTGATAGACATGTACTGCATGCAAAGACAATTTTGATTGGCTGACAAATGCTTGTGAATTTTTAATCTATATTATTTTTAGTTCGTGCATAAAATAGGCTCCTATGTTTTTAATAATTGTAGTTATAATTGGATAATGAATAGTATAATTACACAAAAGCACTGATAAAGTTAAAATATATAATAATTCAATAAATATATTTCTGATTCATATATGTAATACAAAATATATAGTAGGCTAATACATATTACCTTATTACAAATATCAACTGTGCCTGTTTATTTATATCCTATTTTGGTATTTATGTCTGCAAATATGACTTCTACCTACTAACTTTCATATTGATTGCTTATTGATTGAATTAATTTTATTATGTCCCAATGCATATTGTCATAAAATAAAATAGTTGCTGCCCAACCACATTACAAAGTATTTTTAGTAATAAATATTTGAGGCGAACTTCCATTCTTGATTATTAGAGCATCTGCATAATCTTATAAATAGACTGGTTTGATCTACATACATTTGTAATGTTATTTTTGACAAAAAATTTATACAATATCAACAAAGTATTTCTACTAATAAACCAGATATCCATGATGAAAACCACATGATAAGTTGATCAAATATGAATGCTCAAGTAGGCTACTAGAGAATAATTTTGAATAAAATATCATCTATAAGTCAGTTCTCCATCTAGACCTTCATAATTTGCTACAGGTAGCCATAGCCTAATATTTTATAGCTGATCCCAGCTATTAAAAACTGCTGATCTAATTTTGATATATATCACTATACAGAGCACATAAGTTGCTAAAAAAATTTTTCCTAATTTACTGGAATGCTATGGCTAAATTGTTTTACATCTAGATTGTATTTAAAATTACACAAATTAGTTTAATTATCAAGTTATATAGCCCTAAAATTAAATATTTTATACCATTATGTACATTTTTATTAAAATTGAAAATATGTAATAAAACAACATATTTGTGTAACTTTAAAATATGAAACAAAGTCAAATAAGCATTAATATCAATTCAAAAGCAAGTAGGAGGGGTGGTAGGTGTCTTGTGATTAGTACATAATGCTTACAATTTATATTAACTAACTAATTTACAAACAAAATTATCCCAAAAAATTATTCTGTAAAAGGGCACTATATTTTATTTCAAATTTAATATTATTATTCCAGATTAACATAGTCATTAACCAATATTATAAACCAGATGGTTTACAAACTGGCCAGATGCAGTATGAATCCATGTTCTCATTTTTAGTCAAACATTCTTGATCACTTTTAGATGCATAATGAGTCATGATATATTAAAGAAAAAATAATAAGAGTCCTACAATCTTTACATATATTTCACAAAATGGAACAATATTTCTCAGTCAAAGATTTTTTATATGTCTAGATAGACAAATCAGTAATCAGGAATCACATATTCACTTATTTGTGATACATACAGACATATTGGGGATTAGTGATCATAATAGACTTATAAATATGCAAGTTATATTTTCTATATTTATTTATTATAAATTATTAATATAAAATAATTTAATCAAATTTTTATCACAGATTATGATTTATGATTGATAATGAATAAATTATACAATGTGAATTATATACCTATACTTTTCATATAATTTACTGCAAATATAATAACATTATTTCATTTGTTTAAACTGATATTTTATTGTGAAATAGTATCATCTTTAAGTTTAATTTTAAAAGATAATTTTATTTAAGATATTAATGAATAGTAATGTGTTTAGTATTTAATTACATATGACGGTTTATGAACTAGGCTAAAACATAGATTAGGAATCTGTGCTCTGTATGGTTATATTAAAAATTGAAAAGATATGACCATATATTTGTGAAGACCTTTTATTTCATGTATGAAACTTGTTTGTAGGCTTTATAGTTGCTCAGAAAAATTAAGCAGAACAGTATGATATGTAGATAAACAAATATAATAATCAGTTTTATTAATAAAGAAATTAATTTATAATAATTATATATATATATTTAAAGCTAAATAAAAATTTTAGTATGTACAGTTTCTCCTAGACCTAACTTATAAAGGGATTCCTTATAAATAATGTTTTACATAATAAATATATTATAATAAACAATAATATACTATAGTATAAGTATATCAAATGATAATATATTGTCAAACTGTACTATTAGTATTATACAAATACAGGGTGTAACAGAAGTTTCTGACCCAGCATAACATTTCGAAATACAAATGAAAAATAATCACTGCTAAATGTAATCCAAATTATTTATTAGAGATAGCTTGTAAACATGTTTAACTATAACAATACAAAATATTAAATGCATACTATAAAGTTTTACATTGGGATGTCCAGTTTTAAAAGATGATATTTTCAATATTTAGTATGGCTACCTGAGTTGGCCAAACATGCTTCAATTCTTCTCGGGAAACTTTCAATTAAATCTCTGCATTCATGCTCTGTGATATTTGCCCATTCTTGTTGGACTCTTGTGATGAGCTCTTCTCGGTTTCGAGGCCTTGGAGCAATTAAAACTGATTGTTGCAGCCTATCCCATAAATGTTCGATAGG
>JAUZND010083666.1:0-15811 GCA_034780555.1 Coelogynopora nodosa | reverse complement strand
AGTATGCCAGTTCAAACACAGTATGCCAGTTCAAACACAGTATGCCAGTTCAAACACAGTATGCCAGTTCAAACACAGTATGCCAGTTCAAACACAGTATGCCAGTTCAAACACAGTATGCCAGTTCAAACACATTATGTCATTTCAAACACATTATGTCATTTCAAACACAGTATGCGGGTTCAAACACAGTGTGCCAGTTCAAACACAGTATTTCAACATTACTTTTGCAGTATGTTTCTGTTTCGTTTTTCTCACAGTTTTTGAAAGTTTTTTCAATTAATATGTTACTTCATATTATTGAAATATTACAAAATACATATTAATATACTGTACAAATATAAAACAGAATCAATCAAAATGTAATACTATAAATCATTTTATTTGGTAGCCATCATATTTAACACTTACCCTCATATTCTGAACTATATGGAATCAAATAGAACCAATAAAGCTATATATATTAAAATATCAAATGATGACCTCTTAAATAAATCCTTCGCCTTAATCCTCCCTCTGTTAGCCAATCACAAAGATTCGGTCACTAGCGACGAGACTGACGCCCTACTCGCAGCCGACGAGGACATCTACCTCACGACAACGGTGCGTCAGGACCAGGAACTGCGGGTGGTGACAGCCTACTCCAGCGCTGGGAAACCCTTTTCTTCGGATTTTCTCCCATCTTGTACGTCCCCTGGGAGCACTGCGGGGAAGGACAACAATGATGTATTTCCCGGCTCGCCGAATAATGACTGCAGCAGCAACGACTTTAAATGGAATGGTATCACCCAGCCCATTACTTTGTTTTCCACCTCTTCTGACGGAACGCATTGATTGTAATTATTGAATGGATGATAGTATATGTATTTATTGTACAAACTGACAGTTTAAAGAGCAATGCACTAATAAGACTGTGTGTGGCCAATCCTGTAAATTATAATTGGTGTATATCGGGGGTTTCTACGAGAAACTACCGGACTGATCATAATTGAAAATAACGTAAAATAATTTATATTCATATGTACAATATATACAAAACCTGTTTTGCCAGAATTCTCGAGAGTATTTCTGAGATGGTGCGAGATAAAGCAAGAAATCGCAGTATATATTGGTAATCTATATAGGGCCTAGTGTGTTTTCGCCAATTTATACGTGTATTTTATATAATAACTATAAATTATAAAATCAATTTCATAATTCTAAAATTAATCAACTGCACAAATTATTATATGTAATTTGTACAATCATATCATTGTAAATTTAAATAGATTAAATGTCATTAATTTGATAAACTAGTGGGGTGTAGAGTCGATACTCCATCACTATTATTTTCCTAATTATTTTAACTTGTTAAAATTTTGCATTTTTTGGTGCAAAAACCGTGAAAATCTGCCTTGTCAAACTAAAATGAGAGTCGTTTAAATTTATATGTAATAAATGTCATATTTATTACAAAATGATCTAAATGGGTTATTGATTTTTACTGTTGCTGATCGTTTTCAGCTCTCTAGCAAGTTTTAATAAGAGTCAATAAATATTTTAATATATATATATTTTTTAAATTGTTTTAATCATATTGATAATATAATCATTAATAATATGAGATTTTTAATATACATATTAAATTTGGTATATTGAATATGTTATATATATTTTGCTATCTACTGTACTCTGTATCGTATAACTGGATAGATTATTTCAATAGAAAATGCTGTTATTTATAAACCTTTATTAAACATAACAAAATTCAAAATTTTAGAGAATGTACTAGTACTTTCTCTAGAGAATGTACGCTACAGTAAATAGTAAAATATATATGGCAAATTAACTGATTTATGGATTTCCATGCTATTCAGAAAGCATCCTCGTACTTTCTAAGCATGGAATTCCTAAAATCAGTTAATTATCATATACATAGCTGAATTTATTTAGGGAAATCATGGAATTTGAAATTTATTGAAAATATAATGTATTTGATGTTCGGGAAGATATCAATGTATGTACATCACGTTTTCGTGGCATATATTCATATTATGCATTATTTAAGTGGGCACCTCTTTGTAATACTTGGAAATCTTTTTCGAATTTATATTTGCTATACATTGTGCACATTATATGTATTTCCCACGCCATATGTAATTAAATATATGTGTATTTGTCCCTACGCAGGTATCCAATCAGGAATTTACATTATAACATACATTTATTAGCCTACTTTTCTTGAGTGGTTTCCTGCTTTTAGAAATTTCTTAATTTTTTTGAGTGTCGGAATAATTTTAGCCTTTGTAAATTGAACCCTGCTGTAGTTACTATGGAACATTTTAAATAAAAGCCATACAACAGTCATTAAAATGAATCCTGCTGTAGTCATTATGAAACATTTTCAAAAAGTCATTAAAATTAACCTTTCTGTATAGTAATTATGAAACATTTTCAAAAAGTCATACAAAAGTCATTAACATGAACCCTGCTTAGTAATTATGAAACATTTTGAAAAAGTCACACAAAAGTCACACAAAAAAAAGTCATGCAAAAACTGAAGTAAACTTTTCAACGCTTCGTTTGACATCAATATAATTGAGTATTAATAATTAAATAAATGTTATACATATAAAGAAAAGATATAATTAAATATTATTACATATTATAATAATTAAGAATTTGTTTATTGGTTTAACATTAATTTATCTGTATTACGTAAGAGTCTGTAATAAACTTTTCGTCAATTAGTTTGGTATTTACTAAAGCAGTATATTTTGTTTTATTTTATTGTATTGTATTTATCGAGTAGTTTGTTATTAAAGTAAAGGCCGATTATTATTAAGCCGATGTTGCTTCAAAAATGTTGATAAAAAAGCTAAATATTTATAATTTAGCTTAATATGTTGTGATTATATTCCCAAATTAAATAGACTGGCATGTCAATAACGTGATGAAATGTAGGCTATAGATTTTAAATAATATATTTATTTCTGCTTGTCTTTGATAAGGTAGAGTGTCTGTTAACTATGGTTAGTAATAGCCTACCTTTAAATGAAATATGTAAGTAGTTTTAAAAAAATAAACGTTTGTTAATTATTGTTTGTTTGTTAAACAAATATGGCACAATAATACAACAGTATCTATCGAATTTATAACAAAATAAACATGGTGTCTGTCGTTTAACATATGATATATATGACTGTGTTAGATTAATTTTTAAATTAATCAAAATAAAGATTTGTCTTTTTTTATATTTTATTTAAGTACCTAGTCATGACCAAGTATATTTACAGACGCTGCTAACCAAAGAACGGGAAAAAATGGAACTAAAGGTAAGGTTTTCTACGATTCCATTTACATAGAGTAAGTCAGCATATAAATATCATTATAAATGTTTTAGGCGCCCTGCTGTAAACTTATATAACTCATCACTCTTTAAATTTGATGTTGTTAGCTATGACTTCACATAACTATGAAGGCATGGTCTAAACGTGCCATCATTATTTGTGTATGATCTATAAAACTATACCGACCATATGTTGAGAAATGTTTCGGACCATAAGTATTCAACAAAAAATCTCGAAAGATTCATATAAGGTGGGAAACTAGATCACTTTAAAACGAATATAATAGAACTGGTAGATGAAGCTCTGAAGTTCTGTACATATGTTTAGTTAAATACGATGTTTTATTAATTACTTATGGATTAAATCTGTCAATAATTCATGTGAAAATATATAATACTGTTAATACATCCGGTTATGGTTTCTTTTATGCTTTAATCATAAATAATTTTGTTGAGAAATTTAAACTATATATCTTTGCGAAATATGAATATCTAATGTTTGATTTACATTTTAATGAACGCTAAAAGATATTGAGAATGTAAAGTAAATTGAGAGAAAAAGTGCATGGACTAATTTCCAATGTGCTGTAATTTACAAAAACGTATTCTATATGTAATATTTAGACATGGTAATAATAAATAACTGTTTATAAAGTGCAGAACTAATTTTAAAATTGTAATGTTTATATTGGAACACTCATAACACCTGATCACAACGTTCTCTTTGTTTGTTATTTGTGAATTGGTTCATCCTATTACATTTCTTAACTTGTAATTACTTTTCATTTTCACACTGTTTTAAGACAAAGTGCTCAATACACATGCTTTGCTGACAAAACAGTAATGAACGTTAATTTTAATTAATTTAGATATTTGTGAAATTAATAAGAAGTATAGTTATAGAAACTCCTTTTCCTATTATATATCACAGCCAACCCCTTATGAACTGGTTTTGCTGAATTGAAACCTCGTCAAGCGTTATTTTGAATCCTGACTTAGTAATCAATCCTAAGTTATATAAAAATGAATTTGAATAGTTTGAATATTCCAATATATTCATTAGATAACTGGCTGTGTTAGACTGATTCATTTTCTTGTTGTTGGTTTATTAACTATTCGTAAGGATATTTTTTAGTTTGTGTCATTAGAACATTTTTATTTGTATAAACTAATTAGGCAATGTTTAGACAAGCTTTAAGCTTTAGTTTGTAAATGTTTATGTCAATATTTTTTAGCACATATATAGTAAATAATTATTCTTATAATATTCATTGAATTAAACGTTACTAACTTTAATTGCAAGGTGGCATTCCTGAACTTGGAGAAATATCATCCCTTGTTGTAAGAATTACGGAAACTATGCTTTCAAAAGTAAGTCCTTGCATTTCTTTATGAGATTATTGATTTTAGATTTCAAAGACTTTTTTTATTATTTTTATTTAACTTTTGTTGTTTGGATGTTTGCGGGGAGTGTTACTAATGATGAAATTATAAAAGTTATTCTATTTGGAAGTCAAGAAATTTGTAAATAATAATATTAATGAATTTCATTAATTAGGAGTTATTGCAAATATTGTATTAGAACTGTATGTTTTTATTATTTATTTCTTTAAAATACCTATTAGTTATTCTTTAATTTACTTATGAATTATTCTATAATTTAAGTATTTTATATATTTTATTTACTTATTAGTTATTTTTTAATTTACTTATTATAGTCGTATAGGAAGAGTGGATTCGAGCTCGCCTTTTGACCTTTGACCATAACAGTTGACCTTTGGCCATCTCCCAAACTATTATTTAATATAATTTTTGGACTCTATGTCGAAAACAAAATTTTGAAAATGTTGACCCCTTTTAAAATATGATTTTCAGACTCTGTGTCAAAAACTCAATTTTTTTAATTTTGACCCCCCGAAATTATATATTTTTAAAGATCTTGATCATTATGGACCATAAGTGGCCCAAAATCTTTCACTGGGTATATCTTGTTAGGGTTGTAACCTATAGCAACCAAAATTACAAACATAAGACACATATTTGTAAGTAGTACTTAACCCTATCTATAATTTTTAATTAGTGTCTGATTACATTATAATCTTCTTATTTAATTATAAATATGGTTTTTAGACCATTTTTAAAATTTTGGACGTCTTTTATACTACATACATTTATAAATAAAAAAATTGTATATCATTTTCAAAATGTTCATGTTGATTTTTGCCATTGTGATGTATTATGGCCACATATTGCACGATGATTTCAATGAGGATTCTGACTAAGTCTATTTCAGCCAGCTTGATTTTGCTACTTACAGATTGATGTCCCCACCTAAAGTATAAACCATGAAGCTTTTACGCCATATATGAAATTGCTCGCTCTCTCTCTCTTTCTCTCTCTCTCTCTTACCGGACTTAGCATTTTATTTTATAACTTTACTCTCGAGATGTTTGAAATTGTAATAGGATGCTTCAGACGTGACAAATCATTTTAAACAAGACACACAGCAAAATATGGACAGCGATGTGCAGGGCTATTGATTGAGACAGGAGTTGTGTATTAACTAATGATAAAATGAATTCACTACTGACTAATTGTATTGTCCCATACGCGGAGAGGAGAGGGAGCAAGCGAGCCAGCACATGGAATTGTTTATTGTATAGTTCACAATCGCGTCTGCATTATATATATTGTACATCAATGTTTATGTAACAAGTAATCAATAGTGTCAAACCAATTAGTAAAGTACATAATATTATATTATAGTGCATAACTATTACGTCACTAGCTTACAGTAGCAAACTACTATTATATAAATAATTAGATGGTTAAACGATAGTACATTAATATACTATTTTTTCAAATGAACAACGGTTAGAAGGAGAAAAATGGAATTCATTAATATAATATTCAAAGGATTTGGCTATATTTACTTTTCCAACAATAATTGGCATAAAAGTAATGTATTGTACAATATAATCTTGAACTATTCTTTAAACCTGCAGAACAAACAAATCATCCCGGCAAAGCATTATCACACCTCCTCAGAGTGCCTGAGAAGCGAAGGACTAAAATAATGGAGGCTTTTGTTAATCTCAGAATTTAACAAATTTAAGCATGCGCGGATGTGCATATGTATTTGTAATTATTATACAATTTCAATTATACAAGCTGGTGTATATCAGTAATAAAATCAGTATAAAAATCAGTACCGTCTATTTGCTCGATGCTGTATCCTATAGTTTCAGAAAGTGAATAGATCTATGATGATGATAAGCAGTGACACTGACATTATTATGCTTACTTTCCAACTCTTTCTACTGCTGCATAATTTTGAAATAATTATAATAATAAATAGAATTTTACCTCAGTAATCATTCGTGCTTCTATTATGCAAATTAAGGTAATTTGTTTTATGAATTTATCATTTAGTAAAAATTCACTTATATGACCAATCGGAATCATTTAAGACAATATAGAACGAATCAGGCACTGTATGAGACCATCTAGAATAGATAACTCATAAACAGATAGATGATCAAAACAATATACACTAAATACAATCAACTAGATAGTTAATAAAAATAACTCATTTCTTTTAAAGTTTCATTCATGAAGAATAATTGTCCTATATGTAAAAAGGCTATTGTTTGAATTCCTGCAGACATACTGCGTGTACACAAGGTACTGTTTAACGCAGGAGAGCTTACTTCCATTAAGAATTTATCGTTAGTGCCCACCTTACCATTTAACGTAAAAGAGTTTTTACTACTACGAAAATATTCTTCAATAAATCGATTACTAAAAAACTGAAAAGACAATTTGAAATAATTCTTCAAAGATACTGACGAAACAAAATTGCCAAAGTTGCCATATTGCATGGATATCAATCAACACAAGATGTCGAACAAGAAATCAAACTCAAATAATTCAGTGACAGACGAAAAATCAATACGGTCCGACGACGAGGAGGAAACCTCAATAAAATTGATTTAGGATATGATGGAGGACGACCAGAAACGCTTTTAACTACAAGTGTAGAGGATATACATTACGAAACAACTTGCTGAAGAAATAGACCCTGAAAGAATTTTAACACAAAGTACAAGACAAAATGATGAATTTTATTGAACTATTCAATTATATTAAAAATAACGAGGCAATGGAACGAATTGAACAAGAGGTCGAAAAAATTCAAGAAGATACTCCTTTTATCACCTAAAATTCAGCTCTACAGGAGACTATCAAAGGATTTTGATATATGTTTGACAATAAATAGTGTGATGCATTGGACTCAATTAATATCTCACATGCTGGTGATGATGATGGTGATATTGACACATCTAATAATAAAATGCATCCATTATATTAAAGTAAATTATCTCAAACTATATAATAATGAAGTACTATTGTATAACTTTAATAAAAAATTGGATTCGTTAAAATTGTTCTTTATTGATTTGAAACAAAACATGTGGGTCCATTTAGTCGGAAATCTCATCGAAATCAATCTGTAAGTAGCAAGATCAAGCTGGATGAACTAGATTTAGTTAGAATCCTCATTGAAATCATCGTGCAATATAGGACCATACTACATCAAAATGGTAAAAATCAACATCAAAATTTGTAAATGTTATGCTACTTACAAAAAAATAAAACTTAAGTAGTATAAACGACGTCCGAAATTTTTCAAAATGGTATAAAAACAATATTTATAATTAAATAATAAGATTATACATTAGATACTAATTAAAATTTGTAGGGTTATATACTACTTACAAATATTTGTATGTAGTATAAAAACATTTATCTTATATTTGTGACATTGGTTGCTATAGGTTACTACCCTAAAAAGATATACCTAATAAAATGTTTTGAGCCACTTATTATCCAAAATGATACCGATCTTTAAAAAAATTATTAATAATTTAGAGATTAAAAATTAAAATGTTTTAAAGTTTTTGACGCAGGTTGACGCTGGTTGAGGTGGGAAAAGGGAAGGGGGGGGGGTCAAAATTTAAAAAAAAATTGATGTAGAGGCCGAAAAGTATATTATAAAAAATTGGGGATGGCCAAAGGTCAAGTGTTAAGGTCAAAGGTCAAAAAGCGAGCTCGAATCCACTGTTCCTATACTACTTATTAGTTATTCTTTGATTTACTTATTAGTTTTAAAAAAAAGTATTTATTAGTTATTATTAAATTTATTTGTTACATATTTCTTTTTTTATTAGTTTTTTTAAATATATTTAATTATTATATTTTATTATTATTTATTTAACATAATCTTTGTAGAATTGTTTTAATGAACGTTAGGGCTGCACGTGTTTATTTTTGTGAACTAATATTATAATTGTTTATGCATATTGTTTAATGCGCACTTTATAAAACGGAACATGTTAAATACGTTTGTACTTATAAATTCAGGTACGGAATTTCAGTAAAAAAAAGTATTTTTTCTCCAAAAAAAACAATGACAATTTTTAAACCTGGTATATTAAATACCTACTTAAGGAAATGTTTGTATACCTTAATGATTTGCAAATACATTGGTAACTTTGGTTCTGTATTAAATCTATAGAAAGGAAACTTTTTTAATGAAAACGTTACTTCATCGAGTTGGGCGCAGCAATTCAAAAACATTTTCAAAATAAATCCAGGTAAATATGCTTTTTATATTTATTCACGTTATATTTTAAAATTTTTGTATGAACTTTATTATGATTTCAAGTATTTGTACAGAGCAATTTTTACAGATGCTAAAATACATTATCGATCATGTATTAGGATTCTGGGATCAATGTAGAGACACAATCTGACTTCAGTTTCCAACGTTATGGATAAAATACTTGATTCTAATTGAATTATTCGCTAAAATGTGTGCTATTTTGATCTTATATTTGTATTGACTAGCAGACCGAAACTAACAATAATATGGCTTTCCACTCTTATACGTGATGCTATGCGATGCATCTCTATCATCTGCTTTCTACTTTTATCCGTGATGCTCTACTATGCATCTTTATATTTTCTAAGGAATATTAACAGATTGCACAATATGTATCTTATTTTTTTATATTGCCACAAAAATATATATTTACGTATGAACAATTTATGATAATTACATTTTATCCAGAATACTTCATTAAAGAGTAGTGAATGTAAACTTTTAAATTAGGCATTGTTCATAGAACTTTACCATCACAGTAAGTTATAGTATGTTTGCGGCAAATAAAAACATTGTGGAGTGCAAACACTTTCTTTTATTTATAGTGTCAATCAACGTAGCAATTTCTTTTAGGTAAATGTATTTAAAATATTAATAATCACGAAAGACTTTTTTTTCAACTTCAAATTTAAAATTCCGGAAATGGTAAAATATTAATACTACTTATAAAAATGATATAAATTATGTTAATATTAAACATAGGGAGTTTGTGGATTTTATGGTGTTAAATTCTAATGATGTGCCGGCGTTTGTTTTAATAGAAGTATACTTCGAGTATCATATTATTGAAACGTACATGACGTATACATTATAAACTTATAGTATATTTATAGTATCCACTTATAGTAACTACGTTATGCTCTTTATTACTTGTAGTATATTTAAAATCAATTTCCAAAGGTCACAGTCATCTCCCCATATCAAATTAATTAGGAATTCCCATCAAAATCGCAATTATCGGCGGATCCAACCTACAACGCGTCGTATTGATTAAATCAATAAATATACTCTAATAATAGAGTTCTACTATTAGAGTACCTTCGATCAATTTCTAAGTGGCAAAATGAAACTATCGATCTTAACTTGGTTAAAATCCCGATGTAAATCCTCCTGGTTGGACAGCATATGGCCCTAATGCATTGTATTAAGAAAAATCAATAATTGTATTTAAATGGTCGATAACTAGCATTAGTCTATTTATTATTTATTTATAAGCAATCAAATCGAAATATGTAACTACGAACTATTAATCGGAAATGTTCTTGATCTTGTTTAAATCTGCAAACAGGAAGCTATATCAACATAAATGAGATACTCGACCCTGATTGGCTAAATAAATTACACAAATTTCGTTCGAAAATTCAAAATAATTTCACATTTGTAAATTCAGTTTCGTTTTCGGCTTCAGGAGGGGATAGAAGAAGATATTGTCTTAGAAGTACTCCTTCTATACTACTACAAACTGATCACATATAAAAATACCATATTTTGATATTTGCTGCAGTCACTGCATATGCTTTATACAATAATTACTATTATTAAATAGTATTACTATAATAACTATTAACTAATATTTCAATTAATTTGATTTAATAAATTATAACATCCACAGTAAAAACATGTTATTCCATATTCAGATAATGACGAAGACCTTGAAAAAAATGTTGAATATGATGAAGATGGAAAAGAAAGTAAGTTTATGATAATTATATTGATAAAACGTATATTGATTAAACATGTATGTTGTTTTATTGTCAATGTATTGAACAATAATAATTTGTTAGTGTGTTTTGTTTCTAAAAAGGACTACCTAATTAGAAAAACATGCTTTATATATCCATTATCAGAATGACATATTAATATTCAATGCTCACATCATTTTTAAGTTTGTTTGTTTGTTTGTTTGATAATAATATTTCAGTTATCTCACAAAGAATAATAACGGGTTTGCTGCAAGATTTCATAATGGGAATAATTTATACATAACAAATACTGAAATCTAACCTTATCCTAGCTATTTGTAAATTTATTATTATTGGGAATAAAGAGAATTTATAGTTTATGATAAAATTAGTACCGATTCTGATTTATTAATATGTGTTTCTTTTGCCCTGATTTCGTGTTTATTGTTGAGCATTTGATTATTATCCCAGTAAATAATAATATATATATATTACTCTGAAAATTATTCAATTTATATTGAATGCAATTTATTAGATAATATAAAAAGATCCTATCGAGCCCCAATTGACAGTCGTATTCTCACAAATTACTACACCAACTTGTCTAGGTGAAAAATTGACGGGGATAATGGATGACCCGAGTAAACAACGCTGTTGTGGGAAATGCTTTGATTACTTATTCTTTTTCATAACATTCTCCTGGAGATTTCTATTTGTCTTGATACCACCAGCAGGTATGTATGTTACTCAATATCAAATTCATATTTATTAAAATTATAAATTATAATAATTTATGAAATTATTACCTGCTTTATACTCCCTGTAGATGTATGCGGCGGTTGGCCCTGCTTTTTCGTGTCGATTATTTTCATTGGTCTGCTGACGACTCTGGTTGGTGACTTTGCCAGTCATTTTGGTTGCTACGTGGGTCTGGCTGACTCAGTTACAGCCATCACCTTTGTAGCGCTTGGTACAAGTGTTCCTGGTGAGTCATTGGGTGTATGTATTATTTCATATCGCATAAGGCGGCTCTAGAGGCAGAAATCACCGTTTCCCAATATCTGTTTCACTACCTTAAGATTCACCCGTGTCCTCAGTCTTGATTAAGATTAAGAATAAGTATAACCTCCATTTTAAGCTCAGATTTCTGCTTCTAGGGAGCCTTACATTCATATGATTAGTTATGTACTTTAAGGTCTGGTGATTTTGCCCGAATTCCCATTTTTATTAACTGTCATATCTGATCTTATTAATCTTGTTTACCACCGAACTACATCAAAGACCTTCCGATAAGTTTCTTATATTTAACCCACTAATTGGGATTTGTTATTTTTTTAAACATGATAAGATCTGTCAACTTGTCTTCTGATATAATTAGTCGTTATTCTGGCAATTTTCAGCCAGGTTGACTCAGATCGGAATTTTAACTATCTTTTATATATTAAATTACTAATTCTATGTTTTACTTTCTAGGAACTATATAACAATGAAATGTGCATGTCAAGTTAATAAAATGATATGCATGCAATATACATATATATATATATATATAAATGATAACTTCTCCATAGGGATACGAAAAATGAATAAAGTACAATTGACTGGTATATTATATTGTATGAGATATATTTGCTGTAATCTATTTGCTGTAATCAATATTATAAATAAACTTCTATTTAAAACCGTCAAATTTTGTTTATATTACACAATTTGAACTTAATTTTATTCAGCTATGAATTCCTATTGTATATGTCCTCCACACTTCACACCGCATAGACACCTTCAGCTATCAATTCCTATTGTATATGTCCTCCACACTTCACACCGCATAGACACCTTCAGCTATGAATTCCTATTGTATATGTCCTCCACACTTCACACCACATAGACACCTTCAGCTATGAATTCCTATTGTATATGTCCTCCACACTTCACACCACATAGACACCTTCGCCAGCAAAGTGGCCGCTCTGCAGGACGACCACGCCGACTCCTCCATCGGTAACGTCACCGGTAGCAACGCCGTCAACGTGTTCCTGGGTGTCGGCATCGCCTGGAGTATGGCTGCCGGCTATCACTGGGTTCGGGGGACCACCTTCCGTGTACCGACGGGCAATCTGGGCTACTCGGTGGTGCTGTACACGGTCCTGGCCGTGATGGCGCTGGGGATCCTGGTGCTGCGTCGATTCCTCTTTCAGGGGGAGTTGGGCGGTACGGCTTTTGTCAAGTGGACCACGGCTGCGTTTCTCGCCTCCTTCTGGTTCATGTATATTCTGCTGTCGTCGCTCAAGAGCTACTGTTACCTTTAGCACGACTTATGCTGAGTTCTGTTATTTGTGATGAGGAACTCAGATATTTCGTATTTATTTTCATAACATTTGCTCTATTTTTTTATTCTTTTAACAAATGTGCACATGTGATGTAATTATACATTTTAAAAGTGCATTTTTTTATAAATATAAATGCTGTCTTTATTTCTTTTTGGAAACAGTTGAGAGTGGTAATTTTAATAACTAGATGCGATTAACAATAATTATAGCATTGTCAAAGAGTTTAGGGAGAACCACTCAATAAAAAGGACTACAATTAATATACTACTGCCGATAAATGTACACTTCGATTAAAATTCGTGGGTTTGCTTCGTGGAGGGGGGGTATTTCACCCCCCTGGAAAACCAAACTTCCTATCGTCCAATTCAGCTTAAATTTGGTACTTATATACCTCTTAACCCGTCGTGCGTGGACGTACTTTGTAGGGTTTGCTACGTGGAGGGGGGGTATTTTACCCCCCCTGGAAAACCAAACTTCCTATAATCTGATTAAGCTGAAATTTGGTATACAGATACCTCCTTAAGACTTGTCGAGCGATTTTAATTTTCAAAAATTTTTATTGATTGGTATAATTTTTATTACCTGATTACACCATAAACTCCATTTAGGAAAACTATAGGAAAATTACCAAATATGCTATATATTTAACAATAAATGCTATAACTTTTGTTTAATGCAACCAATTGACTTGATTCTTTTTGCATCTGATTCCAGATCACGCGATCTATATTTGTTGATATATTTTTATAATTATACTACTTATACAAATAAGCTATAAGTAGTATACATGATTGTTATTTAAGTATTATTTTAAATTGCTGGTTATTTTAATAATCAAGTTAAATGGATATAATTTACGATAAATATCCCCCCTCCACGTACGAAGGGTTAAGATTCCAATGGCCTCATGAGGGATATTATGAGCTACTGTTTACAAATTTTTATGGACACATTTTAGGAAAACAATTGATGGCGCCTCATAAAGCAATTAAATAGAAGCCCCCAATATTAAGCGCTATCTCTGAAACAGCCAGTAGACACTTTGCAGAGTTATAATACAAAAATATAACATTATTTATAAGTAACACCCTTAATATATACTATACAGTAATCAAAATTATAGAATAAGAAAAAGTTCTTTTCGTTAATATATTTAATATGGACATAGTTTCTTAGGGAATACTTTGAAAAACATCAGCAATCATATACATAATTTTCCTTTAACTTATATAGTGAGTCTATACACTTGCACCCAAAACACTCCTACTAAGGTGTGTTGGTTTGTGTTGCGTTGTACACATGTAATATAATGTACAACTAAACAGACATTTTTGTTATTACTTATCAATCGTATTATTATCACACATGCAATGAAATTATATTACTTATTTTATTTGAAAGCAAATATAAAAAAGAATATATATTTATATGTAAAGAAGTGATGTTTTACAATCATTAAATAATCATAACAATTTGGTTACAATTACATAGCACTGTATCACATTACTACTGTCAGCATAGAAAATCGAATTTCACAGTTCAATGTATCTTCGAATGGAAAAATAATGTATCAAAAAATTAAGAAACAAAGAATTCCATCCTGAGAAATACACACGATGCTATAGTAGACATTAATATTCAACATCATATAATGTAATGTGTTAGTGTATTACAATAATGTAGCCGAATACAATTTAGTAAAAATAAATAACAGAAAGACATCATGTATTGGGAAAAACAATTATCCCAGTGTTTGTCAAGAATTAAGCCGGAAATATCAAACGTCTATCTGAAAAATATTTTTTTTATAACAATTATAAACTGATGCCACAAGAAAAATAATAATAGTATACAAACTATCATTATAACTCAATGATATTTGTATGACCATTTAAATAACCATCAAACCTATAGATTAAAATTTCGGCTAAATTAGTGTGGTCTTTACATCTATGATTATATACCTTGACACCACTCGCTTTCACCATTTAAAAATGTAATAGATATATTTAACTTAATGTAATTAAAAAAACACACTAGGCCATTTCAAATTACCGGTTGCGTTAACTCCTATGGTTATCGGGTGGTTACGATTCGGTCGAAATTTGCCGTAACCAGCCTGTAACCACTCGGTTGAAATTTGAGATAATGTTAGACCAAATTTATGACTCTATCGTTAACTTGAAAAACTTAGTTCTGAAATAGAACAATATGATTGGTTGTCTGTCTATTATACAGTCGCATGAATCACGCATATGGTGTATCCATAGAAATGGATTGTCCTTTTGGATTATCCATTTCTATGTATCACATATCATAGGTATATCAATGGTCTTCTCATTTTAATTGGTTGCCTTTCAGATCGATCGTCATCAATAAATTACGTTCGGTTTGAAATGGGTATATTCGATTTACATATCATTAATCAATTGTGGTTTCATCTAACATGTCGTCTATTGTAACTAAAAAACGAGCTGTGTGGACGGAAGAAAACTCTATATTATTACTAGAAAGTGCGATTCCAAATTCGGCGGCATATTTTGCGCACGTAAAAAAAAAGAGTGTAGATATTTTTTTTTCAAATACGCAATATTTTGAAAAATTACTTGAACTATTTAGCGGCGTCCAAATTCAAAATCGTCTTGAAAATTTACTTCGAGCATATCGCCGGGCTCTTAAAGACAACTTGCGCACAGGTACCGGCGAGGGAGGGGATGATGCCGACCACATGCAACTCGTCTGCGGG
>JAUZND010083655.1:0-15812 GCA_034780555.1 Coelogynopora nodosa | reverse complement strand
AATAGTAGCAGCAGTAGTACAGAAAGTTTGAATTATGGTGTTTTATAATAAAACAAAAAGTTATAATAGTGAATTGTCAAGTTTAGGCGATTACTATAATATTAATATATTTATTATTAATTTTGTATTCTGTTTTCATCTCAATAATAAAACAAAAAGTTATAATAGTGAATTGTCAAGTTTAGGAGAGTACGACCATTCGAGCCAAGAGCCGGAAGCAGAATGAATTCAAGATTCAAAAGTGTGTCTATTTATACTAAGTCATTAAAAAATATTTTTTTAAAAATTATTTTAATTTTTTTATTCGAGCCAAGAGCCGGAAGCAGAATGAATTCAAGATTCAAAAGTGTGTCTATTTATACTAAGTCATTAAAAAAATATATTTTTTTAAATTATTTTAATTTTTTTATTTATACTTTTAATTTGAAAACAATTAAAAAAAACAATTAAAAGTTATTACAGTGAATCGATAAGTTTAGCCGATATTGGGCGTGTACGACCGTTTGTGGTGAGAGATGGAAGCGGAATGAAATCTGGTTGCAAAAGTGTCTCTATTTATAACATGTTAGAGTGCAGTAAGTTGGCGCGAGATGGGTCAGGAATTAGGTCATTCAGAATGCACCTGAATTTAATAGCCAGAGTGCACCGAGTTGGCCGGAATTGGGTCAGGAGAGTGCACTTTAGAAGAAAAAAAAGAAAAAAAATTGGAGGGGGGGTAAAGGAGGGGTCTTGATTCAGAGTCGACATATCTCCTACTACTTTTATTTTAAATCAATGTAGGGAATATTATTTAATTCTGTCCAATTATCAATGTATAAGAATTTAAAGTAAAAGAAAATTATAAAGTTAATCGATCAAATGATGAGAACATCTATTAAATATCTAATTAAAACTTTTCTAAGAATTTTAGACCTTGTCTGGTAAAGGCGAGTAATGAACCAACCAACAACCGACCTGGTGAACATGCTGCCCCTGAGGGATCAACTGACTCTGCAGATGGTTGCAGAAGTCGCGGTGCTGCTGCTCCATGGTGGCGTATCTCTCGTGGACACTGGCTGTCACCTGCTGGATCAGCTGGGGATTCGAGGAGTGCTGCTCCGCCTGCCACACCTAGCAACAAAATTACACTAGTATTGTAATAGAAGTAGAATAAGTGTCAGCCTGCCATACCTAGCCACAAGATTACACTAGTATTGTAATAGAAGTAGAATAAGTGACCGCCTACCACACCTAGCAACAAGATTACACTAGTATTGTAATAGAAATAGAATAAGTGTCAGCCTGCCACACCTAGCAACAAGATTATACTAGTATTGTAACAGAAGCTCAAAATTCAATAGATACATTTGGTACATTTGTATTTAAATTCATTAGGTACATTAAAAGGAATCCTTTACAGTATGAACTACAAGCATTGCTGCTTGAGATAGGGAAGATCGCCATCTGTGACAAACTGTTTGATGAAACTGAAGTCTCCCATTGGATCACTTGACTTATCCAATAGATATCAAGGTCATCTGTATTTGGTGGAAATTTGATGAGAAAATACCCTACTATCTCTAAATATCTCAATGGATGATTCTTCTGGGACAAATTGTACTTACATCATAATTTCCCAAAACGTAGCATATTGATAAGTTGCTTTGTCAGTGTTGCGCAGAAACTGTTTGTATTTTACCAAGAAATCTTTTGTTTGTGTGAATCAGGAAATCTTGCTTTGAACATGTTTCTGCAGTGCTAACCAATGTGAGCATCAACAAATTCAGTTTTTTGATAAATCGATAAAAAATATTGATTGTTAGACCCTACAAAGATTTGTAAAGTCTGTGTATAAGATGATAGGTTTCTTAGTTTGAAATTGCATATAGACAAGTAACCCTGGTGATTAGACATCAGAAATAATTTAAACTATTATATTTATTACGATGTCTGACTCATAATAACTAACTTTAAGTAATGAAAAGTATCGGAAAAAGAGTCCAAATAAAACATTATTACATAACATTGAAAATAAGTATTTTTCATGTTTTGCAAAATATCAGTTTAGGCATGCATTTATAAGACAATAATAATAATAAATGAATGTACATTCTAATATCATGCAGCCTTCGTTTTAATATAAAACATTACGACTTGAAATATTATCTCAGCTGAAATATGTTTACACCATCAATGATGTGATTGAAACCAAGGCCTACCTGAAGGTGAGCATAAGGATCCCGCATCTGGGCGATCATCTCGGTGGGCAGGTAGGAGTTCGACTCCCACAGAGTGAGCACCTTATCCAGCTTCTGTCGACGCTGCTCGTCCGAGAGTTGCACACCCAGACAGAAGATGCCCACCACCACCGACTGGAGGGCCGACTGTTGGGGAGGGGAGGCGGGTGGCAATAATGAGAAAGTAAAACAACGTCACTAGTTCACAAATTTAGCTCATCAATTGTGCTATTTTAAGGCGACAATTACGAGCCTGAGTATCTGCTTTTTCTGAAATGGACAAACTTTTCTAATGCCTATTCTCAGCATCTATAGATTTCAGGGTGGCCGCAAATACACGAATATTTACGATTTTTTGTGTGATAAACGAAACACTCAAATATATACGAATTTTATTTTAAGTACATTTATTTTTGTAATACATAGATTTTTAGGTTTGTTTTGTTTAAAAGTAGTCAGTAGTAGAACTCTTTCGATCACGATAACAATTTTTTTTATAGATTGAAATGACGTCATGGCAGTGGAGAAAATGAGAGTACTTTTCTATAATGCGTTCTATGAATTGTAAATAATATTTTTTATCTTTCATAATCAATTACTCGTCTCGTCTTCAGCATTAATTATAGCATTTAATTTGTTCTGTCATTAAATAACGTAGCTGAGTTGTTTATTTAAATTTAAAGCTTAAATTTAATTTGCGTAATTGATTTAAAATTAAACAAAATATAAAAATATTTTTTAAAAAATGTTGAGCTTATTTAGACATCTTATGAAGCAAGAAAATCACAGATTAATGATTAGTGTTATGTCGTCACTTAATTTTTTCTGTGACATAATTTGATAGTTTACTTTAGTATCTATTTACATTAAATAATGAATTACGTATGTTTTGTCATATTCACGTAGAATTTCTTCAACTCAATTTAAGTATTCAAATAGTAGACAAATATTCACGAAACATACAAGAATTATTTTTAGAAAATTTTGTGGCCACGCTGAGGTTCCTCTTACTAGCCACATTATGCGCTTTTGTTAGACTTAGTAGACATTTATAGTAATTTATAGACAGGTAAATAATCAAAACTTTCAACGTTTTTTCTCACTCAAAAACAAAATATGTTAATGTAACACTATGTTATGACACAGAGTCATAACTACTATACTACTTCACCCGCTACCTCTTTAGCCATTAGTTTTGATTATTTAAAACACATTTTCTAAAAAAAAACTGTCTTAAAAAACTAGAATCCAGACGTCGACAGATGACAACACTACACAGTTTACTTAAGACTCTAAACACATATTTCAGGTTTTTTTAGCGTCTATTTGAAGTGACCTTAATATGCACACTTACACTGTCGGTATTAGTTGAGGCAGAGGAACCCTAAAACCATAGATAGTAGTAATCTACCTACCGATAAATGCGGCGGGCCACGTCGCTTGCAGTGGTGCAGCAGGTCGTTGATGAGATAGACAACATGCAGCCGCAGGTCGAAGGAGACGTGTCTGGCGGCCACACGACACATGAGATAGTTGGCGACCAGAGTGGCGACCTCGGGGCTGGTCAGGGTGTGCTCGATGATCCAGTTCTTGCCGCGGGAGATGTTCTCCTTGGTGCAGGACTCGATCAGTGGCTGGATCATCTGCAGAAAGAGAGAGGGAGGCGGGGGGGGGGGACCAATCAACTTCAGAACCAATCATAATAGGAAGATGTATGGTCTTTCCAACAGGTATAATACATTTCACCGTCGCTTAGCAACCAACTGTGAATCAAAATATCTGTTCAGTATAAAATGACCATTATCTTTGTAACGATTAACAATTATAGGAATTTCATGGTAAAGAATTTAAAGAATCTATTTTCACTAACAAGATCACCCAGAAAAAAAATCCTTACTTTTTTATTACATTTCAAAAATATTATCCTTACCTTCGTAATAAAGTTACAAAACATTCTCAGTCAAAAAACAACTGAGTTATATATTAATATCATATATACCTAAAATAATGTTTCAACTGCTTAAAACAGTAGTTCTTAACAAAAGATTTGCAAATTTGAGCATTATCTTGACAAAATTCCACAACTTTTCCATGCATTTTCCGGCTTTTTGTGATTTTTCATACATTTTAACTCCACATTTTTTAGGACAAACCCTGTTAACACTACATAATATTGAATAATTCCATCAGACACAAAACATATCAACAGTGCAATGCATTAATATTTAATTGGTGCATTTCTAAATAATATTTTTAAATTTTAGCGAAATTAACACCAAATAAATCAGTACAAAAACATTCAATATAATTTGACATGACATATTGACCGCAATAATATCGAAGAACTAAATAAATGAAGTGACCAATAATAAGTTTCACGACTTAAAATACATTTAATATTAGTATAGTGAAATGTAACATATTTTCTTAAATTTTAACTAGTAGACAAGTAGTATAAGAAGGTAGAGGACTGTCCCACTCGAACTTCGCACTAAACTCTCCCATAGTCACGCAATAAACACGCGATCAAGCCGACCAACCTTGTCCATATCGTCAATATCGATCGCGATCTGATCGGCGGTGACCTTGACCCAGTCCTGTCGGGCGGTGAACAGTGCCTCCTCCACCTGCCCCGTCTTTTGCTGGGCGAGGCTGTGATACTGGGCCTCCAAGTTGCGCTCACTCTGGGCCACCTCCATCTCGGTGTTGGCCTCCGCCTGGTGGAGAGAGGCCTCAGCCGCCGCCAGCTGAGACTGAAGGGTGCACAGCTCCTTGATCACATCCAGCTGGCCCTGGGGTCGGGATCATAATATACAATAAATTGAAATTAATATATTCAAATATAACATTGTAATTGGAAATAATATAATAAAGAACAGTTTTTTTCAATACTTTTAACTAAATGGAATGACAGGATTTATCCATGACATTAGTTAAAATGCAAGCACATTAACTATCAATTCTGACCCAAATACTAAGGAGTACGTATGTTCAAACATGTACTAATTTGATTTTATGTTAAATATATTTTAAAATATGGATGATCTTGGTTGATCCATCCATAATACCATAATAGAAGAAACCTCGCAATTGGGTAATGTACAAGGTACAGTGGAATTTTGGCCAATAACTACATTATATTTTATGATTCGATGTGTTGTAACACATTTGGAAACACTTTTTGTTTGTTTGACCATTTTGAGGTTTGATCACGACTGTTGTTTTTTAATTAACTCATTGTAATATTATTATAAAATTGTGTATTGATATTATATTTAACAGTCACTTTGATAATTTCTGATTCATTATTATTATTAAATTTGATTAGTTTTCTTGTGGTGTTGAGGAGTGCAATTTTGTCATTTACTTTTAGTTTAATTGGGTAAATATTCTTGAATAGTGAAATGGTCAATATTTACAAATTAAATAAATTTCATGACTTTTCTTAAACTCCGTAACAAATCCCCATAGATCCTCGAAACATCGAAATCCTCGAGTCTTGAAATAACAAAAATTTGATCCGTAACTTTTTCTTCTGTTCCAAAACCGCGAGAACCTTGCAGTTCCTGACCATGTGCATAACTAACGTTGTATGGTAGATAGATTGTAGATATACTAGATCTACAACGGGCGGCTCGCTAACATAAACACATACAGTACTTTACATTTCCAAATGCTAAAAGAGAAACATTAAATGTTTCTATGACGTTTTACGATTATGATATATTAAATGTGAATTATCTATAATATTGTTTAGAATATGGACTGTATAGATCTCTGCAATTGTTATCCAAGTATGGATGGCAAATCTTTTTATAAGAAACAGAAAATTAATTTAGTAGCATTTAATTGTTAGTCATAAAACAATTTCAAATATTCATAACTTGGTAATATTGAATAATTTTGAAGAAATTCCCAAACTCCATGACATAATATGTAGGACAGCAATAAAAATATTCTACACTTTTTCTAAATAATTCACCATGACAACATCTAGGAAAACTCTGCGAGAGACAAGAAGAACCAACCTGAGATTGCTGCTGCATTCCCGGTTGGACAGGGTGAATCCAGGGGGGCGGGGGTCCTGAACCGGGCAGGATGGCGGCTGTTGGATCGACCGGGATTATCGGCGGCATCCCCCCGCCTCCACCACCACCACCCCAGTCCGGCATACGAGGGGGGACGTTGGGGGAGCCGGTATGCATGCCTCCCCACCGTGATGTGCTGGTTGGAGGATGCAAGCCTGGTGGGATGTCAACTTAACAGGTAGGGAGTTCCAGGAGGGGAAATAGTTCTACACTAAAAAATTGTATTATATATTGATCAATATTATGTACTGTAAAGATGGATAATGGGTATCGGCGCGCACACAAAGATTAATAATATTGCCACAACAAAATAATTATCATGTCATGTCACATAACTTAAACTCATTTCAAATAATAAATTCGTAATTTTTACTCGAATATACATACATAGTTTCAAATATAGATTATTTTAATATATAACAATATACTTAACTACGTACAATAAAAGGTGCTATGTATCATTTATGTTAGTTAAAGGAAATACTTTTTCATTCTAGATTGTTATTTGATAATAAAAAAGTGATAACTGTTCTTTCGTTTTAAAGATTAATATTTGAGAGCCACCTATATTTACAAACAAAAGATATAGCCACATTACTTCCTTTGTACAGTATACCGCGCTTTAACATCATAGATACGCGCATCATATTTATCATAAGAAAAAGCGCGCATGTAGTATTATCTTGACAGTATACTTCTTGCTTCCCGGTGTAATAATAAATATTCTTTTCTATATTAATTATAATTCAATAAGTGATCAATTAATTTTAGCAGACTAAAAACAATATAGACACCAGAGAAAATATATAATAATATAACAACCTCTTCGGTTGTAAAATTTCTATTAATATATAAAAATTAAACAAAAGGTATTGTACGCGAACAGCCAAGGGTTACCCATATTAAAACAAAGTTTAACTATATTTTTGGATTATGCATATATAAAATAGTTCAATTTAGCATAAAGAAAGTTTATAAATTCATAGTATGACATGTAAAACTGCATGTATGGTATATGTATAACTACAAACACAGCAAACCACGGCACATACTGGAAAAACATAAACAGTACAAATGAATTTTGTGTGATTTGCATCCCTCACTTTTTTTGCACTCATCCTTGTATATCAGAGTCATATATTGGTTGTCTAATGGTTAAAACTGAACTACAAAATAAAAAGCAATATAAATACTACATAGTAAAATAGAGAGTAAAATAATATACAACCCAATTATAAAAGGTAAAGTAAATATAAAAATAGTAAAAACTTTTATCAGAAACCCATGTTCGCATCAAAAAGAAAATATTATTATTACATATATGTAATAAGAAAGTCATAGTAGTAAATTTAGTGTCCTTAGATGTCCTAGACATCCTAGAAACTATTAATAAATACAAGACTAACACCTGTAAGCCAACATAACTTACCAGGCACTTCATCACGCTGCCCCCATCTCGATCCGCCACCACCCACTGTAATTGACGGTGGTGTGTTCGTCATCATCTCCCCCATTGCACCACCCGATGATGAAGAGAACACAGGGCCCCACCGGCTACCACCTCCGCTGGACTGAGAACTTGGCTTACTCTCCACACTTGCCTCCATAACGTGACCCATTGGACCAGGGCCCATAGGGTTGCCAATGTGGCCCATAGGGTTGCCAATGGGACCCATAGGGTTGCCAATGGGGCCCATAGGGTTGCCAATCGGACCCATAGGGTTGCCAATGGGACCCATAGGGTTTGTATGTACACCGCCGGCCATCCCTGCTAGCACCATAGTGTTGCTACTGACATCAATAACATCACTTTGTAACCCTGATGGCTCTGCCTGTTGTGGCTCGGGTTTACACTCGGATGACGGTGGTTCGTTATATCCCATTGCATTAACACGAACCTGGAGAAAGTCAGGAAAAGACAATTCTGAAAGTTATACTAAGTAGTTGTCCCCTTTAGAATTATTAGTTTTTGGGAGTAGTAAACATGAAATATTTGAAATTTTAATGTACCAAGAAGAGTTTTTAACTAATTAAATTTAAATAAATATTTATCTCATTTTAAAACAAATTGCCTGGAAAATTAATACAGCTAGCAAATTTGAAATAAATTATATTAATCATATTTTGAAATATGTTGAATAAAAATATTGACAACTGTGAGAAATTCAATTGAAATGATATGGCATGTGAAATACATAAAACTCACATTTAGGCTCATTAGTGATGGAATATTTCCCTTCTGATCATCTGATGAATTAGAATTCTGATCTCCAAATGTCCCTCTTTCTGAATTTACCTTATAATTGTAATACTCATAATAATCTCCACCAAATAAAAAGGCGAATTTTGGATTTCCACGCTGCTTCTCTTTAGTCATTGCCTCAAAATCAGTTCCATTTTTAGCAACAAACTGAGCAAGCTTGTCAATAATTGTTTTCAGTTCATTGTCTTCTGGGGGTTCAGGAACATTCATTGTTTAATCTACAAAAAAAATTAAATTCTTAGACATTACCTTTTTCCTATTTTAAATATATAAATAAACATCATGTTCAACATACCTATAAAAAAATTATGTAAAGAAATTATTTTAAAACAATAATTATTTATTACCTGTTTATATATTATTTATCTATTATGTATTATTTTTTTGGTAGTGATTTTAAACGTTTGTGAAACTGATGTAATATTATTGATGTGACCAAACCAGGAACTTATGGTTAAAATATAACAAAACTGTTTGTAATATAAATAGAATGCAGGTATAGTCCACAACCTAAGCTAGTTTGTCACATATTCCAATCCCCTCTCAGACCCTTCAAAGTGGTTACTCTGCAACACTGAAATTTTTTTAACATCTATGTTAAAGAAAATGTGTATATTTACATACTTTCAATATAATGTGAACAGTTTCAAGACATGATGACATTATATTTTTAAATGGTAAAGTCCTACCTAATTGAAGCTCAGTATGCCAGGGGTGTCTAATTCCTGCAGTCATAATGATTGGGCTTAGCAGCCCTACCCAATTGAAACTCAGCATACAAAGGGCGCCTATTTCATACAGTTATAATGACTGTGCCTAGCATGTAAAAATTCTTAAACAGAAATGTGTTACATTTTTGTCACAGAAAGTACATTTTGACACATTTCTGTATGCCTTTCAAAATGTCACATTATGTCAAATCAGACCATCCCTGACAATGTTCAAGGGAAAAAAATATTTATTGGACTCAATGGTAGTAAATAAATCTTTTAATTATATATAAATAGGAAATAAACTGGATGGACTGACTTTAGAGTAAGAAAATAAATAATATAAGAAAGTGAAAGAAACAAATATTAATGTAATTTTTATGGGTAAATGTAAAATTTAACAAAGTTGAGTGAAGGGATCAAGGAAAGATTATATATACATATTTTTAAAGAATTAAAATTATTAAAAATAATAATCAGATGTTCTAAATGTAATTATTTAATGTATAGTTAATATAAAGAGTATTTTATTTTAAAAAGCAAAATATGTACTTCAATACATTCATTTTACATTTCTACTGATTTTTATATGTAAATTAGTTTATTATGCATTTGATCAATATTAGATTGCTTAAACATGACTGTAATTTTAATTTGATGTAAATAAATATAATGGGAAGAATACTCTAAATATATAAAGATACATAAAGATAAATAAGAATTACAATATATCAACATATATATAATATTGTACATTATTTGTCTAAATTAAACTACAATAAATTAGTCACTTCCTCACTTTTGTCTAGAAAATCTGAATAAAAAATTAGGGATACATAGCCCACATGAATCTATGTTTTTAATTATATGTATTCTTCATGCTGTTACAACTATAACACAACTACTGTAGAGAAATTGCTTAATATTCATGAAGATTAACTATCTGTGTTATAGTCAATACATATCTTTCAGCATTCTTATCAGATAATATCTAATTTTTTAAAGAAGTCATCTTTTATAATAAATATAATGACATTCAAAACTTTAAAAGTCAAGTAAAAGTCCAAAAGATTAAAAGCTTTAATTATCTATTAATCTTTTAATTAGTATACTTTTACTTTGTGCCTTCTTAAAATGAGCTTTAACTTCAACATATTGTAAAAAGTATATAATTGTTGAAAAAGAAGCAATAATATAAATTAGATCAATAATACTTTTAATCTGAGAAGTTAAATTATTTCATGATAAAAAAAATTAATTAATGGTTGTACTTCATTTTGGGTGTTTACACACCTAAATACAAATATTCAAATAATCATTTCTAAATGTAATTTGAACTGAAATTTTTTAATTGTAGGATAATAAATTAAAGTAAGGTTGGAGGACTTATTACACTAGCAGCCTAATTATTCAAAGAACTAAATAATAATATTGTTCAATGATATATTTAATAAATTATTATATTAACATAATTAAAAATAATGTAGAAAATTAAATAATCAATGAATAAAATTATAACATAATAATTCATTAACTTATTAATGTATTGAAAATGATGCATTAAGTTATAACACAGCAAATCAATATTTATAAACATATACCAGATAAGTAGGAATTCATCCTCCGTTTGATTATTCATGTTGAATGAAGCTAAATCAAAACTAACCTTAGATATATTTTAAAATGTACCAGAAGCAATTTGAGTAAAGCATTTGAGAGAATGCAGTTATGTTCCATTTAAATACAATAACAACTATTAATTTATTAATAAATTATATTAATATATAATTATTAATATATATAATATTAATTATAAAATATATTATCAAATATTATTAAAAATTAATTGTATAATCATAACCATTATTATACAATATATAATGTTACTAGATTTTGTAACCATATTATTTAACTATTAATTAATAATGTGGTCATAAAAAATCAAAAACATGGTTACAGTTTTATTAATAATTAAACTTAAAGCTTTTTTAAACAAAATTAGTAATTATAGTTTGTTAAAATAATAAAATGCAATTAATTAAATATTTAAGATTTGATTTCAAATAATCAGATGAATAGAAAAAATCAATCATACAAAAACCAGTATTGACAGTAGTAATAATTAATTAATAATTAACTAATTAATCACATTTCATATTATAATTGATTATATAAGCAATAGTAAAAATACAGTGAAATTTGTTTTCAATAACACATGAACTTTTAACTGTTATCTATTTGTCTTTGATAAGAAATATACATAGTATAATGGCCAGACTTAAAAGAATTGCCTTGGTGGTGAATGATGGGAACTAATTGTAAATTCTAATTTGTTTATTTAAAGTTAATCCAATATAATTTTTAAATGTATTGATGTTTTGTAGTCCAAATTGTACTATTTCTAAGTACTGTATTTCTACTAGTACTTATATAATCAATTATAAGAAATCTGATTAATTAGTTAATGGATTAAAAGTTACTATTACTTGATATACCCTTTTGTATGATTGATTTTTTTCTATTCATCTCATTATTTCAAATGAAATTTTAAATATTTAATTAATTATGGGAAAGCTAAATATTTAATTTTTTTAAATTATTGCCAATAACAACATACTTTTTGTTAATAAAAATCAGTTTACATTTTATTATTCAGAAATGTTGTCTAAATATAATATTATAATAAAAATAAAAAAATGATTTACTAAGGGATTTAAAAAAATTAAGGGAATCAAAAAGAAATGTTTTTTTAGTTATTTTGATTTTTAATTTGAGAGTTCAAAACTTGAACACTTACAGAGAAAAGCATGTTTTTAAAGCTAAAACATATATTATATATATAGAAACATGCAAACAAATAATGATACATTTACTAGTGTACTGTGTAGCTCATACATTAACTAACATAACATCATCCTCAAACCCTGGTTTCAAATTTCCTCCATAGCATGCATGACTTAAATACATAATTGAAGTTCTTGAAGGTAGCTACAAAGAACAAGCATGTGATGGGGTAGATTGAATTCAGCTTGTTAGTATTCTTGAGAAGGGTCTGACTAGCATTTTTCTGTAAAGTTCATGCTAATTTAAGTTCTCTTTCATCATAAATAAATGCACTGTAGAAAATTATAAATATGTTTAACTCTTGAAATAATTGTTCTATTAGCGGAAGTTGGGATAAGAAATTTGTTTTGAAACTTTTAGTAACATCACTAAAATCCTCTGATTGGATTGACTCAAGCTTTTGTCAATTGTTAGGCTGAATGAGTATACTTAAAAATTTGTGATTAGTTATTCATCTCAGTATGGTGTAAGTCTGTCTCTTAGTCTTATAGCTAATGGAGTTATCACTCACATGCATTCTTTTAGTTGATAAGGAATCTTTCAGAAGCTGTTTGACTAAGTTTTGCAAATAAGTACCTGAAATAAAACCTGACTGCCATAAAAATAATTACAATTTTTTTAATTAGAGCAAACAGAATTATTTACAGGAAATACTTGAATAGTATACTTACACATTAATACTCAATGAAAATGTAATACAAATAATATTATAATTACATTAAAAAATTATGTTTACAAGTAAATTATATTATAAAAGTTCCTAGAATTATAAAAATTTTGTTATTATGATGGCTGCCAAAAATATAACCTCTATGTTTATTTTCTTTCCTTTTTGTCACTTACTACACCTATTTATTTAAAATTATTATGCCGCTTATATTATATAATTTTTTTTGTGTTTGAAATATATGGTCCATCCCATTGTTTAAGAATCTACATGTAACATGTGGCATGGACATGGTCTGTACCATTACCTAAATATAGGAAAATGTTGTCATTAATCACTAACTCCAATTCCATTCTATTTTAGTTTACTTATTCCAATGTCACTTTATTTGAATCTAATGAACTTGAGTTTTACTCTTTTCTACTCTAACAATGACTTAAATAATTTTAAATTTACTATTGCATTGTGGCATAATATTAATAATAATTAAAATTCAGCACAATAGTAAAATTTAATTTATTATAAAAAAGGGTGGGCTTTCTTGAAACTTGCTTACTGTATAAATTTTAATTTATGAGTGGACAAGTTCAGAGATAGCCCATCTTTTTCTAAAGTAAATTCAAATTTGCTATGGACTATGCCTATGGTATAGTATGCCCAAAATCTGATATTACCTATATTCTTACCATACAAATTCATTCCTGTATTGTGCTGTTTTCTGAATTTAGATATATAGTTAAAGGAGAATAGAATGGAATCAGAGTTATTATAATTGAACATAGTGAAATTAGAGTTATTTAGAGTAAATTAGAGTGAAACCAGACTCAGAGTTCATTATTTAATTAGAATAAAGGGATAATTAAATTGGAATAATTACTATAAAACAGATATGAATTTGAGTTAGTTATTAATGACAACATTTCATGCACTTGGCAAAAGTTTTTTTGGAATCAGGTTTTATTGAAGTAATTAACATATAATTATAAATAAATTATATAATAAATTATAATAAATAACATATAATTAACATGGCTATAGCCATATACTCATAGGCTTTTATGAAATCAGTAATAGTATCGCCATATTTAGTTAGATTCAGAAACAGAATTAAAATTTATAAAGTAAGTGTAGGCAAGTTCTGAGATACCCTACCCTTTTCTATAATAAATTAAAATTTACTAATGCATTCTGCTGAATTGCAAAATTATTATTAATATTATTATGCCACAATTGGCATTGAACTAGTAAATTTGAAAATATTATTGAAGAGTGGGCTATTTTTAATCAAGTCCAATAAATAATATGTTCATTAAACAATAACATATTGTATGCGAGCGTATAGGAAATGTTGTTTCGAATAATATTATTTAATTTTACTTTACTTGCCATATAAGTAGAACCAACCGAAACGTTGATTCTGGCTTGGGTCTATTTTCTCCTAATGAAATGGAGGGTATTAATCTTTCTGTTTTTTATATATTATCATTTTACAGTAGTTTTCAGAATTAAAATTTTTAAACAAAAATTTATCATTTATATATTTTTTCTAAGTATATTGAATAATCTCAGTATATATTATCTGTATTACATGTAAGTTAATTACATTTTAATTACAATTAAAATAATTTTCCCTGTTCCATTTAAAAGGTTTTTTGTAAACTTGATATTTTTAAAATACAAAATCATAAGCGTATTAAGCAAGTTTAAACACAAAAAGTGCACCAATTGTAAAATACAGGTGATACTAGCGCCTACTCTTGTTGGTCAATCGAAATACCATTGGCAACAAATGAAACAACTGTTTTCTCGGCTTGTAACGATACATATTTTGACCATATTGTGGTTATCACATATTACCAAATAATTTGTATGCACTACAACAGTAGCTCGTAAAGTTATTCTCTGTCAAATTTTTTTGTGCACTGCAAATATCATATTTGTTGTCTACATACTACGAGATCATGTAAGAGGGTAATCTAATATTCCAAAACAAATTATTTGTATATTATATTATCGTTACCTTTTCATTGCAAAACAGAAGTTAAATTCAATATATTTTATTTTAATTAAGATTTCACACCATTAGTACCAAAAAATATAGATTATAATGTTATTTAATGTTTGAATATATAATGAATAAATTATCTTATGTCAACTTCAGATTTTGTCAACTTCATACTTCCTAAAGACTTTTCAAGAGATTTTAATTTTCAAAAAAATTAATTGATTGAATTCATTTTTATGACCTCATCACACCGACATAAACTCCAGTTAGGAAAACTATAGGAAAATATCCATATTATGCTTTATATAGACCAATAAATGCTACAACTTTTGTTCAATGCAACCAATTGACTTGATTCTTTTTGCATCTGATTCTAGATTACAAGATCTATATATGTTTAATATATTTTTATAATTATACTACTTATTATACAAATAAGCTATAAGTAGTATAAATGCTAATTGAGTATTATTTTAAAATGCTGGCTATGTTAATAAATAATTTTATTATGTAAATTAAATGAATATAATTTACGATTAACTTATTTTTCTATTAATTTTGCAAGTTCCACCTTATCTTGCAGACCTTTACCTACTACGAAGGGTTAACAACTTTAAATGAATTTACTGAATGACTTCCTGTAAGCTTGATTTGTTTATAATTTTTAATTTATAAAAATCTAAATGTTTAATTTGTAATATGAATGAGGTTCCTTAATCGTGACGATCGTTGGATCCATTTATGAAGCGCAAAACGGCGAGTTTAATTTTTCTTCTCCATAGTTGGCGGTTTTCGGCCTATCTAACGGTTGGAGGACGACCACGTTTTCGAGGACTTAATTGGCACCATTCCAAGCATTATGTTCTTTTCCAGGGATTCGTGACGCATTGTGTGACCGAAGTAACTGAGTTTTCGCATTATAATCTGGCCGTATAGTTCTCTTTTAAAATTGATTGGAACCATCAATCAGGCAAAATCAGCTCACCAGATAGAAAGAAAAGAAATAAATCAGAAATAAT
>JAUZND010083654.1:0-34209 GCA_034780555.1 Coelogynopora nodosa | reverse complement strand
CCAACCCCGCGCCGGTCGCTGCCGGGGGGACCGCTGCTCCGCCAATCCGCGTTAGGGGTGCCACTAGCGGGGGCTGGGGCTCCTCGAAGAGGGCCATCATCGGCATCTGGTGGAGATGGAGCTGCTCCGTCTTGCTCAGTGGCTGACTGTCCAACTTAAACTGCATATGGAGGATTGGTTATGACTGAGATTAAAGTCTTTCAGAATTAGAAACTATATTTTTGGAGGGTTATATTTTTGCAAACGAAAAAAGAATATATAAATACCAAAAGAACGTAACCAAGATAAACTTGGTAGTGGTTGTGACAGTTTTGAAATTGGTGATTTCCTTCACACAATAAGCATCTCTTCAGGAAATATAAAAATGTTACAATCTTTATTTATAATTTGCCGACATGTATTAGATAGGCAAGTATTTCATGTAGTTCATTTTATTCCCTCTGGGCCTCTAGCCCTTTATTCTGGAAGTATCACAACAACGATACAATACGTGACAAAGAGTGTCCAGAATAATAACAAGCGTATATATATATATGAATATATATGAAAATTATGAACAAAATAATGATATACGTGATAGTATTAGATACGTAGTTTTGTAAAGAATACTGGATAAATTCAAGTGTGTTTTAACATATATACTAGCTAATACAGGCAAGTCAAATGATCAACAATTAAAACACAGCGCAATATATAAAATAAAGTGACATATGAGACAAGATTATAAATAACAACACGTGTAACTTCAAGTACGTCATACTAAAAATATATAAAATAAACTGAAATAAACACTTGAATTACATCTTTAGTCAGATTAAACATTACTTTTTTTTACTTTTTTATTGTAAAATTTGGCCGTATTGAATAGAATTGTTTTGTTATAATTAGGCAATACATGTTTTTTTTCTTTTATGCAGAGTCAACTGTTTAATTGATTAAATATTTTTATATAAAACGTAAGTGAAGCAGTAGTTCTCCTAAATAATTGTTCAATTAATTATGTAAACGATAGACATTTTATATGATTATCATAGATCAATGACCAATGACAATAATAATAATAATTGCTAACCAATCTCAAAATAAAATATTTTATTAAAAACACATTTAAAAACTTTAATACCTATCATAACATAACGTTAAACTAATTCATATCAATTTATCAGAAGATAAATCTATGTTGTCTTAAAACAGTACTAAACGTTGCGTTACAAATTAATTATAATTAATGTAAATTTTATATCAATTTCTCATAAGAAAATAAATTAATGATTGATTAAATTTTATAAAACTTCTTTCAACACACATTTACAATTAAATTCACAATTATTATCTTTAAAGGGGACCCAAAATATACAAACTGTATTTTATAATATTTTATCCAAATTTTCTAATCAAACAGGTACTTAACACAATAATAATTTACTAATACACCACTGCTCTTATCAAATAAAACAATAGGCTATAAATACTCCAGTCTAGAAAATGTGGAAAATTATTCAATTACTAACTTTGATGTGGTGAATTTTCGGCGACAGGTGATCAAGAGTATTGATCCTGTAGTTCTCTTCTGTTGACACAGGGTTTCCCTTCAATCGAAGCTGCAAAAAATGCATCACAAACACAACTCAATTATGCTTTAATGAACATTCATAAAATTGGTAAATGGAATAACAAAAAATACAATATATAGGCCAAAAGTTTCAGTACATTTTTTGTTTAATTATCGCACAAAATTGTTTTCACGATTTTACAGATCTTTATGTAACATTTATTATTTGAAATAAAAACATTTTCCAACTTTGACATGTTCAAAGTGTAAATAATTGTATAGATTATACTATAATATATATTTAATCATTTAAATGAACACGGTGTCACTCAGGCTTCTATGAAATTCCAGGATTGTCATGAAATGTGGTGGAAAATTAAGTTTTTAAATATTATTAGTAAAAAAATAAAGCTCTTTTTCACCAGGAGATTTCAAGAATTCACGAGTTGATTATTTACTCTCATAATATATATTATGCGTGAGTCTACCCGGCAATCTCATGTTACGGTTTTCCTTCAATTTACTGCTTTTACACAGAACTACGAATGCTGTGATAATTTTGATATAATTATGGTTGTGGAAATAAACATGTTTTATTTAGGACTAAATAATAAAAATTGCAATACAGATACAATTTTTTAGTAAGTATTATAATCCGTAATAAATATATAATATAAATATAATATAAATAATACGTAATAATATAAATATATATATATAATATAAAAATATAATCCAAATAAAGTTTTTAAGACAAGAGACAATTATCAACATAATTTTTTTAAAGATGACTTACTTGTTGAAGTCGAGTTAAAGTAGATAAACAGATGAGGTCATTATCGAAAAGAATATAGTTGTTACTCGCATCGAATACTTCGAGACTTATTAGTTCATCGACACCTAAAAAATTAAAAAGATTAGTATATGTAAGCAATATTTTTAATGGACAATAAAAAATAATTTTTGCTATGAAAACGGAAACATGACAGTATTTAGTTGTGTTTTATTTGTTCAATACATTTGTAATTATTAATTCAAAAGTATCACATATTTCGCTGAAAATAACACTAAATAGTGACAAACATAAAATCGATTACTAGCTAGTAATTAATTACTAGTGACATTTGCTAAATATTGGAAAATTGATGAGAAATTTCATTACTTTCTATACTCCACAATAAAAGTAATATAATGTAATCAATTGCAAAATATAATTCATAATAATCAAGGTTCCGATGCTGCTTTTTGGGTAACGATAATAATAGTCAACAATTTCAAAAACTGCTATATATATTATACTGGCCTGTACGCAGGGGGGCGCAAATGTTTCGAACGCCTTTCCCCAAAACTGAGAAAGATCCAAATAGATGTGATATGATGTAATCTCAAATATAAACAATAAGTGCATTTAATACATATTTTTACCAAATAATGTCAATGTTTGTTATATTATCAACTTGGATTAATCACTTGCTGCTACGGTACCAATACTTTTCCGTCGCCTGCTCGCTCTATACATTATATCACATTTGTGTTTGTATATTTGGAGGAATAAATGTTGCATTTTAGATTAGAAATTCCACCAGGTTGACTGCCAGTTTAATTATTTTCTAATATAAGCCTTCTTTTTTGTACCAATATAAAATAAACAAAACACTTCTAAAACAGCCTGTTTAGTCGTCACCGAATAATTAATACCTTAATTCATTTTTTTTAATTCGCCTAATATTGTAACCCACCACACTTCTTTATTCAAATTCCTGCAAACCAGTCTGTTATGTATATATATATAATCACTATTAAAAGCACTGCAAATTTGTTGGACAGACTGTTACTTCATTAAATAATTCATAGTAAACAATGAATAAATTATTTTAAATAATTTTTTGTTTAATGTACTCGCAATTAATTTATAAAGTGATCTATTTTCGGGATAATTACAGTCAGCATACAACAGGTAGAGAGTATTATTTGCGGTAGCTAAAATACCTGTTAGAGTCTCAAAACTGTTAAATGCAATAAGAAGAACTTTCAGTTGAGATTTCTGCTCTCTGGTAAATCGTGGAAACTCCGATAAAAAATTGTAGGAAAGATTGAGGCGTTCAAGACAAGGTAGACACTACAGCGAAACCAGAGAGAACAAAAGATAATTGATTATAATCATATTTGAAGTAAAGAATTCGACTAAATTTTAAATAATCAAAACAAAAAGTACAATACTGTACAACATTAACCTTTGTAAATCGTATTTACTTCAGTCATAATATATTACGTGGGCTTGTGTAGCTGCACTAATTATATATCTATTGTATATTTTCAATGATGAAAGTAAGACATACAAGATAAAATGCAAACTTTTATAACGGTCAATAAAGTATTCAACCTAGTAGCAATATAATTTTAAACATGCATTAAATAGATGTGTTTGACATAGTAACTCCAAAATAATTGCAGGAAATAATGCCTTATTATTGTAGTATCGTAATGATGTATTAAATGAACAAACTCCAGTTCATAAAAACAGACAATTTAGTTAATTTTTCGACATCTTCATATATTGAGTAGAATAATATTATTACAGATCATATTGTTTTTCATCCATATTAAATTGGAGAAAAAATTGTTTCAAATATAACAATATTTTACAGTTTTTGTATACGCTATATTAATTTTGAGAATTATCCGAAAATGTGAATAATTTATTTGCAATTATAGATAGCTTTTATTATATTTTCAGTAATAGTAATCTCATTGTAATATCACAAACAACTTTCACAAGTTAATAACTTTATTTTCTAATATGACGTCGTCAAAGTTGAAATATATACTAATAATGTTCGCTATCTTTCCATTTTATACATACATTTCTTAAATATGTTATGTTTCTTGAAACACCTAATTGTAGGATATACAGGGTTGCCACGATTTTTCAGCAATATATTTCCTAAATATCTCAATTTTTATCAGGTTTGAAATCCAACACCTTTAAAATAGAGATATATGCAAATTATTTATTTAAATATTTATAAATATTTTCAAATTTTCAAATCGAGATATTCTATCTCTGAAAAAAGTGAACGCCTATAGCTGCACGAGAACATTAGAGAAAATTTAATTTGTATTAATAGAGAAATTTCATTCTGTTTATTCTACCAGGTTCTGTAATTGACGGGAATTTTAAGCAAATAAACTTCTATAAATAAATGCTTTAAGAGCGAACTAGAACGCATAAAAGCGCAGCTACATCATTCTCACCTCAAGACCTCGAGTGGTCTGCAGACAGTTTCTACTGAGATCCAATACGGTCATTGATGTCAGGAGACGCTAGAGATTAAAATAGGAGAAAAAACAACACAATACAACTGCACACATACAAACAATTGTCATATTGCATATCCACACAAAGCATAAATAACTACATATTACGTATATAGTACTGAATATAACGTTACGTTGCATGATCATTACCAACTGGATGACGCAGTTTGGAATTTGACTCGTTAATCAGTTATAAGGCTGTCAAAGTTCGTTGAAAATTGTCAGTAGACAAAAGAATGCTAATTGTGATTTAACTGACATCTCTGTAATGCGATAATCCGACGTTACCGAACTAGCTGTGTAAAATGTAATCGTTAATAATTATACTTGTTTGTACTTTATCTGAACAGTGACTATAGATACTAGGTACACCATAACAAAAAACAATTAAAAAATATAATATTTTCACAAGCGTAAACGTTCACTTGAACCAACTGGAATTTGACAAATACAAGTAGTTAAAACGAAAAGAAAACTCAGATCATCAATGTTATCAGTTAATCTGAAAAGATAGAAATTAATCTTTTTCATGTTACAAATTGTAATATTATAATAAATTAAAATGATAGACAATGGAAAGGCTAGTTAGATATTTAATATTAACACAGTATTTGACCAACTGGTGATTTTTACACTACAATAATATATTACTAATTAATTTGTGTAAAAGACAAAAATGTGTTGAATTTAAAACACAAAATAAAAAAGAACTAGAAATTATCAAAACGACTGTCAAATAAAAAACAAAATTTCATAATAATATCAGGATGATTTAAAGGAAAAACCAACATTCATGACTTAACTCAAGAAAAGTTAAACAAAAGCAATGAGTTATCATTAAACCACAAATATTACTTATAAAAAATTAAAATCCAAACATAGCTTGTACTCTATGTAAAAACAGGCCTGGAGTGAAAAGATGCCAAGTCAAACATGTGGATTTAAAAGACAGCCGCTGAGGGTCCAAAGTCCCACACCATTGTTAGTAAACTTTTCTTTCCTTTTTATTGTAAATATCAGTTGTTACATGTGTTTTCTTTATGATCCGGCATGTCCCCAATTATTCTTCCGCTTTTTTAATTCTGACAGAACGTCTTTTAAATCCACAGATTTGACTTGCCATATTTTCACTCCAGGCCTGTATTTACATAGACAGGGTTGCCACAGATCTATAATAAAAAATTTCCCGGAGTTTCCCAGAATTTTCCAGGTTTTCTAAGATTAAACTATTTTTAACTTAAATTAAAAATAAACAAACATAAACTATTTTCACCTTAAACTGAATGTAAGAATGATAAAAAGAAGAATGGAATCAGTGATGTAAGTTCTATTGGTTCTATGAAAAGTACATGTATTCTTAATGTAATCATAAAGAATATATCAGTACAATGAGTAGAGTTAGATATATGATAATAATTTCTTTTTCTCATCCATTACAAGTTTAAGACGGGCACTGTCTTAATACTGAAGAAAAAATCCATGAGTTTTCCGGAATTTCAGACCATTTTTCTTTTTTTCTTGAGTTTCCAGTGCCTGGAAATAGAAATTTTATTTTCCCAGAGTTTCCTTGAGTTTTAAGGAGGCGTGGCAACCCTGATAGAGTACAAGCTATGTTTGGATTGTAAAAAATATATATATACATAATATTTGTGGTTTAATAATAACTCATTTCTTTTGGTTGACCTTTCTAAAGTTTAGTCATCAATCCTGATATTATTATAAAATGTTGTTTCTAATTTGACAGTCGCATTGTAAAATTCTGGTTTTTCTTTTATTTCTATTTTGTTTTGGTGGTGATGTTGAGGATTTGAATAGAAAGTATCCAGTTACTAAGTAAATCACAAATTACAATATAGTACACACATCTCGATTAATTTAAACAGATAGATTAAGTTATCGCACTTATTTAAAAAAATCAGAATTAACCATTTAACATTTAGAAATAATTGCATTTTAGTTCCAGACGGTAGGTTGCTGTCACTTACAAAGGAGTCGTCCAGGTGCATTAGGTGATTGCCTCTCAGATTTACATAACCAATGATGGGCCACTCTGCAGGAAAGCTTTGATCCTGACCACACAGCTCGAAAACGGACTGTTGATAAAATTTGACAAAGTCAAAAGGATTATTAAGTAGAGGTGGAAATATTTAATCATAGAAGTATAATAAAAACGGTAAATTAAAGATATTAATTGTACAATTTTGCCAATAATACGTTGTTCAATATTAATAATAAAATCAAATCAACTTATGAAAATTTACAGCTGTTCAAATCAATTATAATTCACTTAGGTTTCAGTGTTATATTATAAAAATTAAAATGATACTTTTAGCTGCTTTTAAAACTCCGTGTTGTGTACAATTTATAAATATTCCAAGTTATATAATAGTTCACTAAAGTTAACAACTCAAAACAATAAACTCACTTTACGAATGAATAAAAGTTATTCAAAATATCGATCGAGTTATAGAACATACACCTACTGCACGCAACCCATACTACATCAAAGCATAGTATATACCTGAGCATTCTCAATGCCTTTGCTGATGACGAGGGATTCCAAAGTTGTGCGATACTTTTTCAGATTTCGGACAAGCTGAATTGAAACATTTTTGAGTTCAAGTGATCGTAAAGCGGTGAAATTGGCCAAATTCACGGCTACATGTTCACTGTTGGACGTGTCACTTGCCGTTATCTGTCGGGACAATGTAAGAGCTGCAGGTACAATGGAGGTGATACAAGGAGTAGATAACCTATATTGATATTTGCAACAGGGTATTATCATTAGATTAGCAGCCTACATACTAAAATGATAATACTATAGCGAACCGCATTAAATATAATACAATATATTAAAAGTAAAGAAAATTTTCAATAATTTAAAATGCGTATATAAATAGTGGTGATATTTAAAATTTGTTTCAAATGTATAATGAATAAATGCCATCCCGCCATGTTTCAATATAACTAAACGAAAACTACACAAACCCAAATAAGTATAATCTACAATAAAAAAATTAAATTTTAAACAAAATGTCAACAGAATGATACAAGATAAATAAATTAGTGATTACGTACATTAGTTATTGTTATTGTTAATAATGGTAGATGTTGATGATAGCCTTAGATGATGACTTATATATTGATATGGTAGGTATAAACATTTAGAGAGATCATAGTCCAGCACTATATTATAGTTAGTTATGACGATTTTATGATACTATTATATTAGGATGGTTAAATTTAAATTTCATTACTCATTTCGATTTGTATACATATAAATTATTTTTAAATAATTGGAAGTATTGTAAATACAATCAAGAGGTTAAAAATACACGTTTTAACCCTAGCACCACCGGAAATTTTAAAAAGCTTATCTATTCAGTAACAAAGATGTATTAATTGTAATGCAATATTCATATAGGGAAAATAAAGTGAAAAAGGGGGATGTGAAATTAATTATAACGTAGTTAAGTGTTATCGTAAACAGCAAAACGGTAATTTAGCATAAAGTATGCAAGGATGTAAGACACTGATCAATGAAAAACAACGCTTAACGGGCTTGTTTAGTTCTTTCTAATTCATGTCATCAAAATCCAGAGAATATTCAATAAAATCTTTGAAATTAAAAGGGAAATAAGAATAAAGCAGCTCTACTAATAAGCATTTCAGAACGATAGCCTAAGTGATGTTGAGTACAAAACGATGCATTGGTGGGTCAATTATACAGCCACACATTGGTACTTCTAGGGTTCATCTCAAAAATTGATTTACAAAAATATCAATAAGTATGTGACAAATAAAGCAGCTCAAATTTTAAAAAAACAATAGAATATAACATTTTGAAATGGTGAACTAAAATATCTATTCATACTCTTTCACATTTGATTAATATTAAAATAGTGTGACCCTATCATTAAAATAGTTTACAATTATAAAACGCGTATTGTTACGGACACTGTAAAAATAATGATATTCCTAATTTATAAAATAGTATATGGCAACAAATATCTACAAATGACATTTTAGAATCAGAGGAGATGCTGACTGACTTGCAGGCAGTGAACACTCTCGACAATGTTCTTGATAAACTCCATATCCCAGGTGGTGTCCACGTCAAGCCGGGTGACAACACCGCAGGCCATCTGCCATATCATTCGTCGACGCAGGCCACCAACCTCGCGGGCCTGAACGAGACTGGGCAGCTGGTCAACCAGTTCATTGATAACCTGAAGGGTGGTCGTGGTGAGACACAAACGACCGTTGGAGTGCAGAGCTGATTCCCCTATTATATGGGAAAAGGGAAAGAAACTAGACTATATAAACAAGTTAAGAGAACGCTTTGTAGAGTAAATATTTATCATGCTTCACATAAAAATACTAATCCATTTTGTTACATAAACAGTAAATATTTAAATCAGCAGTGACATGTGTAAAAATTATGATTCTTTGTTTTATTGCTATGTAATGTTACATTAAATAATGTGAGTATTCAAGTGAAAAAACCTTTACAGATCACCTTTAAAAAAATGTTAACCAGGTCGGGATATATATATATATATTCAAAAATAATTCAGTACACAAACTATGTTTACTGTATAATGTATAACAAAACATTTTTACATACCATAAAGCTTTAAATATAAAGATAATTCTGCTACAATGTTATTCTCTGAAAGTATCTTGTCAGGAATTAGTTTTGAAGTTGATCCACCCATTTTTAATAGATATATGCAATCTGTAATAAAAATAAGTACTAAATAAATAAGAAAACCGTCAGCATCAAACAGAGTATAATGTTAAATATAAATAACAAATCTTCCTTTTTTACAATTAAAACAAAAACTTGTATGATACACGTAATCAAGTATTAAATTATATATACCATTAATATACTAAATATAACAATATATTGATATAAATACATAGCAGTATTTGCAATATATTATACAAAACATACATTGTTGACCCTTTTTGTTTAGAAGTGTTAAATGCAATAAATTAAAATAATTATATTTTAATTACATACAATTTGCATTAAGCATTAACATTTAGCTAAAAGGTTTATTGCATATATGTAAATATTAACATTATCCCATAATGCTATTGTATTACAAAAAACTTAAAATCACATGATTTTTATTAATATTGTAAAATCAACCAACATAGGCTACTACATATAAGAAAAAGGAACTAGTAATTTAGTTTATGTTTTAATGTTTAGTAAGTTAATGTTTATTATTTATAATATTATATTAATACTAATTAATATTATTATTAAATTAATATTATTTATAACACTCAATATTTCGTAAGTTAACATTTGGCTAAAAATTAATTATTTCCACAACAGTAAACTATTGTAAATTTATTAAAATCATAACTGAGGTTTATGTGCTATTGTATGGACTATTTGTTATACACAATTATATATAATTATATTACTAATTTTGGCAAAATAAATATTTTTTTTAATATACAGAAAAATATATGGAACTTATTTTACTATGTATAATTATTAAAAAACATTGACATAAATACATTAAAATAATAAAATATACATAAAATATATTTATAAAACATATTTATTTATAGTAGATACAGGGAATATGCAAAGTCATAGTGAAAACATATGTAGCTATATGTATATACTAAGAAAATCTGTTTACAAATATATTCTAACATTTAATCATTCTAAAAAATATAGTGTATCTCTTGGTACATTTGTATGAATTATAATAAACAATTCATGATTTATAGCTGTTTACAAAAGCATATATTTATTTCATATCATCAGTGTTTCTTTTCTAATATATTTTTTATTGTACATATTTTGTTAAGAAAATTAATAATACAAAACAGAGATATAGCAATTATTTAGATAATTATATGTTACCATTAATGGTTGTCTGGGCACTCAGGTTGTTGACAAACCACTAAATTCACCATACTAAAATAACTTTTTTGCTGACCTATCAGGCTTTTCTTTCCTGACATTTGACATGCTATATTGACATGCAAATTATTGTATAAAAAGCATAGTTGCATAGCCTCATTAATATTATAGTAATTAATTATTTTATATTAAACAGGAACCTAGGGTTGTGAGCACACCAATTATATATGTACAAAGGAGTATACATTCAAAGTAAATTACTTAGCAAATATTAACATATAATACCAATCAATACATGTGGATATAGATATTTACATATATTATATCATTAGGATTTTCCAATTGGAAATTTTTATAGCTATTCTAAATAATTATATTCTTTGGATTTTCCAATATGGAATATTTAGCATATGTTTATAGCAGAGTTTTTTATGGTAGATTTACTTTGAACATGGTATCTAGACAAGCAGTTCACCACTTAAAGTCAAGATCAAACAATACACAGTATTGTCAATGCATGGCATTCAAGTGATTCTGTTCACAAATTGAAATGTATGTGATACCACAAGAGAATGCATGCATATATTATCAATTGATTGAGTACCATGGGTGAGTCTGTTTCAAATAGAACATCCCATTAAAGCCCAGTAAATTTGGTATGAAAATATTCTCACTCACAGATGCTCAAGGGTCATTTGTATATAATGGACTGATGTACATTGGAGCAAACACACTATATATATATATATATATATATATCCAGAGTCACTAAATCAGGTAACAAACTACTCCAAAGTGGTCATAATGGAGTATATGTAAGCCAATATATGGACTAGGAGGCGGAGCCAATATAACAGCCAGGGGACAATTACTTTAGAAGCTAATTAATAGCTGGATGGAAACAAAAGGATTTTTAGTATTATTATACAGAGGGTCAATTGTTATGCAGCTTCCCAGACAAGAAGAACTCACCCACACTGTTACTTTATTAATTCCTAATTTATTGCTTATAATAGAATGTAATATATGAAATAGTATGGCAAAATAATATTTTTACATTAAAATTTACAATTTTGACTCTGAAAGGCTGAAAAGTCTAGTCGAATCATAAAAAATATTGTATTCATATTTTTTTAAGTAGCACATAATATTAATATGTACACATTCTTACATAACTATATTACTTTGTATAATTCCTTTAATGAATATTATTGTTTTAGGGAAAATCAGATTACAATTGTTTGTACTATATTTTACCAAAGCTAGCAGTTATAATATACATTGTATATATTATAAGAAGTCAAAAATAATAATAAAATGTTAATATTAATATTAAATTATTTAGTATTTTATATTAAGATTTAAATTAATATTTGTGATAAGAAATGAGATCCATGTCTTAATAACTAATTCTTATGAAAAGATAATATTCTGAAAAGTTGATTGGTATATATGCAATAGTTAATTGTTTTATGCATATATGAGGTTTTAATTTCATATTTAATTAGAAAATCTTTAAATTAGGCTAAAAATGTATTTTTATTTGATGCTGAATTTTAATAACAATTGTTATGAGTTTCATATATTATAATAACAGATTTTAATAAAATATAATATTTTGGAGAGTTGATTGACATACAATAAATTATGTTTTTTGCAAGTTTATATGATTTAAAAAGCTATTTTATTTAAATATAAAACATATATTTATGAGTAAGTTTATTTTGTTTCAAATATAATTAAAGGATAATTAAATTCACCATTATAGGTAATTACATATGTCAAATACTGTTATAGTGTATTAATATATAAATATAGGGTGAAATTAATAAAGCTGTCTAGGCTAGCACTGGTGCTAGCTGACACCTTAGCACTGGTGCTAAGAAATTATGCATTTTATAAAGTGGTTCTAGGGTAGCACTGGTACTAGCACCAATCAAGTTGACTCATTATTTAAGCACCATTCACTGTTGGTTCTAACAGTCTGAGCATTTTAATTTTTTTCAATTTTTGTTTCAAGAATATTTATACAATGGCCTATTTGTTTTATTTTATGATATACTAAATCCCTATGATAATTTTTTAAATATGGAGTTTAGACAAAAGGTACCATTTGTCTAAAAGGGGTGCAAGCCACCTTTCCAATTTATTACATGATTGTTTAGAACCTAATACAAAATGTAATTTATCTATCTCTTTGCCTTCAGAGAAGCATGACTTTTTTAACATTTCTCAATTTCCTGGGTTGATTGGTGTGCTATTGACTGCACCCATATTCAACTTGTTTTTAATGTCATGCCAAGCTTTATATATGATGACAAAGCTTTACTGACTTAATAAAGTAAATTAGTTGATAAAGTAAAAGCATGTGAAAATGAAAAAACCACTCAACAGTGTCAGTTGTGTTATATAAATAGAAATGGAATTCCATCTTTTAGGCGGTACCTATTACTATTAGCACCAGTACTAAATTGTTTTATAAAATCAGAAATGGCAGGTGGTGCTAGTTAGTAGTTAGTACCAGTGCCAGCATAGCACTTATTTCATTGCTCATCTTCTGTTGTAGAATGTATAGTTATCATAAGACAAGTATAACAACAACAAAAGTTATATAATTATAATAATATTATTATTAGTAAAATACTGATAATAAAATATTTTTAATATATTCTCTAAAAAGAGGAACATTATATAATGTTTAGTGTAAAAAATCTTTAGGTAATAAAATATTTTAACATATACATTATAAAATAAAATGTTCATAGAAGAGAAAAAACATCCATTGGAGAACAAGCAACATTTTAATTATGTAATATATAATTATAAATAACTTATAGTCATGAACTACCAGCAACTAACAATCAACAGCAACTAACTATGTTATGTAGTTTGTACTAATCTTATACCACTGGCACTGTGTCTGTATAAGTAGTGCTCTGAACAGACATCAGTAAATATTCCTCTTCATTGTAACTCTATATAAAAGGGTTATATACATGTATATACATGAATAATATTTTATATATTGTCATTTAAATACGTTTTTTAAACAATACAAAACAATTTCGATATTCCGAATTATATACAATTGTAAAAAGGGTACTACTTTTGGTACTACTTAAATGTTTAAAAAAAGAAGGATGATTATTACTACATAATAGATTTATTTTATTGCGCGTTTAACATACAAATTATATCCAATTTTAATTTAAAAAAACTGGGGAAATATAATTAGAAAATTAGAAAATTATACTTATATATCTATTTATGTAAGAGTATTTGATATTGTATATTTATAATGTTCGAAACAATGTTTATCCCCTTATAATATTTTAATAAGAAACCGGCCAAAATATTTGATTTTTTCAATTTTTTTAACACAATTAAACAAATTTATGTTATCAAAATGTGTTCAATTTGTTTAATTTTTATTTTAATAAAAATTTATTTTAAATATTGGATAATGTGATTACTTTGTCTATTTTAAGGTTGACGGATGCACATCTTTATTTTAGGATTGTATGAGGCGCTTTTCATTTATAGAGGTTTATTTATTCTGTCATTTAGAATATATTATAAAGGGATTTATATTTTTAGAATGGAGAGGGAGCCGTTTTTTAAACGCTAAATTAAATATTCCAAATAATATATGTTAACAAGTATAACAATTCTATCTGAAACTAATTTAAAAAATTGAACTTAAATATTTGTAAACATATGTTTCTAACATTCAATGTGTGAGAGAATCTCTTTAATTTACTTAATACTACATACCAAACTTCACTTCGATTCCACACTTGTAATGTACTAATGTACTTATCAGTAAACTATATATTGATACTGTGGCGTCGTAAGTTCACTAGATTAATACACTTCTAAGTTTACTTTTGATGACTTTGACATAGTGGCAATACCTACTAATTTTAAATATTTTATAAAAAATTTAATTATTATAAATAATTCAGACCTATTCCTTCAATCCATTCGGGACAGGCGAGAACCAAGTTTAATTTTTTACAATAACCTATTTATGTTACTATAGAACATTTTATCGGTATTTATAAGCATTTTTCTAAATATTTTTTCTATTATATTATGTCAAAATGCATAGTATTCATTTTCACATGCGCATTTATGGTGTCTAATGGCGGTTGTTTTGAATTTATTTTCAATTTCAAATATATTTCTATATTCATTTTTTTAAATAATTGGATTAAAGTAATTTTTTATAGGTTAATTATTATGGATTTCATAGAAATGCATTGTGGTAAAAATTATTATTGCAATTTGGAGGGCACTGGACTAAATTGCATATAGTCCTATAATAATATAATATTAAAAATATAAATAATGGAAATATAATTAACTATAAATATATACTAATAAATATAAAAACCGGAATGATTCGGCCATAGTAAAATATGTCAAATATAAAATATAATAAATTAAAAAATTTAATTAATTCCAACTTGTAGGCCTATTGACATAATAAATTATTAATATCTTACAATATGATATTCGTATATAATAATTATATTTGTATATTTTTATGCAAAGTTATCTAAATGTTAACTTTAATCAAAAATATTACATGATGGCAAATTTTTAAATATAAACGAATAGATTTTTCTTAAGTAGTCTTTTAACATTAAATCACACATCTTAATAATTTTAGAATTTTTTTATAACTTAAGACACACAACCTCGTAAACTTGGCAGCAATTTAAATGGCACCTGTTAAATACTAAAAGATATAAAATGAGTATGCAATATAGAAATATATGTTTGATATGTTGCAAAGGTAAAAAGTATACAAAAATTAAGCACATAGTTAATATATACATAGGATAAATATCATAAAAGATTAAATAACTATAAATTAGTTGTATATATAAAGGAAGTGTATAATATACTAAATAAATATGGACATAATTATACAATGTTTGTTAATTGCGAAAGATTACGATTAAAAGATTACAATGAAATACACATTATAGGGTATGATAATCATTTGATAAAAATAAATAAATTATACTACAAACATTACTTAATAGTTTATGCACTATAATTAAAAGAAATATAATCAGATAAAATCAAGTGAAATAATACAACTGAAATAATACGTTAAAATAATAGGACTGTTTATATAAGAATATATATAAGAATGGTTAAATTGTTAAAAAATGTTAATCAATACTTATAAATGTGAACATAAACAGATTATTAAAAAAAACTAATGAAGCAAAACTAAAAAATTATTGGCCATACAATCAGTAAAATAATAATCATGATAGAACCTTGTCCTTGTTGTAAAAATTAAATACTCGATTGGAAGTGATGTGTTGGTTAGTTTTGTGAAGTGCCGATATATTCAAAGCTTTTAAATCGCGAAAACTATATATTTTTTAATATTATATAATTTTGGAAATCAAACATTACATGTAGACAATAATAAAAATTCAATTTTACACGAACAAAGATCAACTTTAACCAAAAAATCCACACAATGCGTAAATTTATTTTGGACAATTAAGTCTGTATGCTAACATTTTGTAAGAGACCATAAAATTCAGAAAACCAGAAAAGATTCACGACGAATCCGTTAGCACAGGGGCCACCCTTTCGCCGACCTCCGATAGCCTATATTCCTCCTCACTAGGCGGCGCCAGCGGTACTTCATCTCGTTCAACTTCCTGCGGAGTAGAAATGGAGGTAGAGGCGGGCCTCTGCAGAAGAACACGAGATCCAGCCGGCAGCTGCGGGGAAGGTAGTTGAATTGCCGCCCGTATCCGGACCACCACGCCATCCACGTCTTCATCGACCGCGGGTAGAGGCGGCAGCGGATTGGCCAGCAGCCCGCAGGGACCGGACAGGGGGATATGGAGGTCCTGCGCCAGAAAACAGGGGTTGGCCATACGGAGCACGGTGGCGATTAGCAGCCGGCAGGTGGGAATGTGGTGGAGAGTGTTGGAGGGGACACCCGAGGAGTGGAACAGGGCCAGCCAGGCCGGAGGGAACTTGAGCTGGGAGAATAGGAGTTTCACTTCCTGCCAAAAGAAGAATAAAGTAGCAATTTAAGAAGTAAAGAGCAGCTCTTGTTTTAAACTTATGTTTGAGTATAACTGTAATTGTTACCAATTTTATAACTTGGAAGCTGTAGACTATCAGGCTATTTCTATCCATTTAATCAATTATTTTCCTTCACCACCCATAGTTTCTTTTCGTCGTCTTCCTTTGTATAACAGATTTTCTTATGTATAAGAGACTAAAAAAAATTATTCCTAATACTATTATCGTAAATACACCTTATGAACATCCCCTTTGTAAACCGTGTAAAATATTAATATCAGACAAAACATCAGCTATACATGTTGTTAATAGAAATATAATAAATTCAAAATAAAAGTGACAGTATTAAATTTAACATAATAACTTATCTTTCGAATAATAAATGTAAAAACGTTTTGTATATCGGTAAAACCTAACAACATCTTTATAAATTTACAAATGAACACAGCTGAAATATATATAAATGTAAATCAGGTAATAACACTAATAATGAAAGCACCTACGCAAGAGGATTATAAAGTTTCACAATATTTCATGGATACGATCCAACTCGATCACATCCGATCCCATTCATGGATCACACTATACAGAAGACATGAATATTATCATTCTTGAGAGACATTAGCCTAACAATCACACAAAGAATGGTCAAATATTTCTAATGTTTTATTGATATTTGTATTTAGTAATATTTTGCCAGTATAATTAATTTAACTTTCAATTATAACACGTACAAAAATATTTAACATATCATAATTTTTCTCAAATTAGTCAATAAAGCGATCGAATATAAAAAATAAAGTTCCAAAAAGTATTGAATAATTCCTTTTTTCTTTTTATTTTTTATGAATAATAATATAAAACAATAGTAGGGCTAGTAGTATTTGTTGAGAAATAAGATGTCACGTCTAGAATTAAAAACATGGGAAAATCACAAGAACTAGGCAGTTTAAAATCAAAACATAGGATGTATATTTTCATATTATATTTTTAATTAAAGTAGCATATACCGTCTTCAACACCCTATTTATTCCACTAAAATACTGTAGGAGGTAAGAGAACACCGCAAACCTGGGCAGATGGTCGATTATCAGGCTGCGCATCCCACGCTCGACCAAGAAGTTGCCTAAGGCCAGCCGGACAGCTGGGCGAGATTGTGAGTGGCTGGCCGGTGGCTAAGATTCGATCTCGTGTTTGTCCGGCGGTGAGCAGATCGTAGGGCCGTCTGCGGGCCAGCATCTCCCAGATGAGGACGCCCAGTGAGTAGACGTCACTCGCCGGGGAAGGCGGTGTTGCAGGTGCCGCTCCTCCTCCTCCATCTCCTGTGGACAGCAGCTCAGGTGCCGACCAGGCCAGCTGGCTCAGGCTGATGTGTCCCGCGGGAGATACGTCTGGAATGCACGCACAGTCATAACAATGGCAGTGTCGAGACAGTGTGTCGTGTAACATATAATTAGGATAACGGATTTTTATTGACAATAGTGAAGCAGGCACAAAAATATATTGTGATATATTTTAATAGAATTAATTCTTTCAACAGATTTATTTACATAATGATAAAAAAAGAGTACATTAGTAATAGATATATATATATATATATATAGATATAATGGCAACAATTTTATTGGTTAAAATGACAAGACAAAAGATTTCGAAACCGTACAGAAACACATTATAATGATTTTTCAATTATTATTTAAAAATGTATATATTATTTATAATTACATATTAAATACCAGTTGAAATACTAATTAGAAAAAACGATAGCAACAATTTATGGCAACAATTTACAACGGATTATGTTTGGTGTTAGAGAAACAACTATAAAAAACGTTTTTCACAATTTTACAACTAAAATGATTTTAGAAAATCAAAAATATTTTCGCGAATTGTAAGTTTTCTGTAACCGTACATCTGTTTTTGATATTGTTTAATATTTCATGACGACAGTATTATCATAATTGCTTTATTCGACAATTAAATATCCAACAAACCAGAAGCCAGTATAAATCTATAGTATAGCGATATAAACAATATTTATAATATACGGTATCGCGAAATATGTAATAAAGAAATAGTAAAGGCTTCTATAACTTTCCATATTATAGTGGATGTAAGACATTTAACAAAGAGATTGTTACTTGGTTAAACCTTACCGAGCATTTCAAGTAACATAATATCTCTGAAGTCAAATATTGTCATTAAATAATGAAATATTAGTGGATAAAATATACACACCTACATAAGTTGCAGAATCTAACAGGAAAAATATGTACACTTATTTTAATTAATTTATGTGACTTTATGTCTCTTTATTTATATATACCTCACTTGTATATCATTTTATTAATATTTGTATTTGCAACTAGTTTTGCATATTGGCTTTATCAAACGATGTATAAAAAGTAAAATATAGTAAATAATTATTAAAAAAGATAAAACTTTATGAATTAATAATTTTTGCATTATCAAATTCAAATTCTATTTAAACTTTAAAACTACATTATAAATTATTACAATATTTTTTGAATAACAGATCGACAGAAAGAGCCAATAGGCGCAACTGGTTACAAAAATATTCGCATATTTCTTTAAATTTAGAATATTCATTTTATAACTGATTACACTTAACAGCATTTTTTTAAGTAAAAATTGGCGTACCTCCTGTATCGCGCTCGTCTCCACCGTTGGCAGCAGCCACCCTCAGGGCAATCTCCCGCCATCGCCCGAGACCCACGTCGGAGATCTGTGCACGGAGTTGATGCGAGAGGAGCAGGTTGCGTGAGGTGAGCCGACCATGGCAGTGCAGCTTGCTGTGCAGGTAAGCGAGACCAGCGGCCGTGTCCTCGCAGATCTGGTAGAATGCGCTGTGGTCCAGCGGACTGTCATAGGCCCAAGTAACAGAGACGAACAAATCGCTTGTTGTTATATGATTCATTAGTATTCCAATCATTTAAAACTGTTTCTAATAAAATCAACTCGAAAAACATATAGCAACTCGAGCCCTGTTGATGTTACTAGTTTATATTAAAAAATTAAGGAAGTACAAATTATATGTCGTGGATATAGCTAACAGATTTGGTTAAAATCTTACTATTTTAAAAGTTGGTTTACTTGGGGGAAAAATTAATAGGACATCAAAAATGTGTATAAACAACAATTTTGCTTTTATGGATGGTTTTAAAATGGAATGGGCTTTAAGTTGGTTATTTTAAGTATGTAATAGTTATAGAGTGAAAATAGAAACGGCAGTTGTTCCTGTTGGAGCCTTATGAGTACAATAGAAACGTACCCTGATATGAGAGGGAACCTGCGAGTTACAATAAATATAAATTATGGTTTAACAAATTACGTAGAATAAAATATCGTAGAAAAAACAAGATACGATTCTGTATTTATTACGCTTCGAATTAACTCAAAATGAGCAAATTAAACGAGACGAAAAAATCATGGCTCACTCTGGTCTTTTTAGCAAATCCTGGAGACAGCTACCAGATACAAGTTGACTAAGTACCAGTGGCACTTTGCCCTGACATGAACAGGTGATTACAGGTACGATATGGGGATGATACAGCTTGGAGAGTTCGTTTATCTGATACGGAAAGATAGGATACGTTATGCATACAAACAAAAAATATGTTCAAATATAATAACATGTAAATTATATTTGTCAAAGAATAAACAGATTAATTTTAATGAGATTAAAAATAAATAATTTCTTAAATTTTTTATAATCATAAGCTTTACTTTTTACAAATAATTATTTTGTAACAAAATTACTTTATTTATATTAAATTAAACTAACCAATAGGTGGCACTTTATTAATTAAACGTACACTACATGTAAATGTGTTAGATGTTTTCTTAAATGATACTAAAAGAGGCACTGCTTATTTACCATTTACTATTCCTCCTAATAATACACATTGTATAATGTCTAATATTTTATATAATTTACTGACTGTTTTTACAAACAGTGTTTTCCCTGATCATAATAATATTCTATATTATAAATATTTATATAAGTTTTCGTGTTTTCACAAACAATAACAAACAATTGAATATATACTTCTCTGACAAAAGCATCTTTGTCTATCATAGAAAGGGAAAGCTTTAACCGCTTGACAGTAACATCGCTCCCATGATATCGGCCACGAAACACTTCTGTAAATGCGCCTTCACCAATATGGTCTGAAACCAGGACAATGAATAAATGGTTCACATAATAAAAGTAAATGAATATCATTTTAATTAATACTTACATAACTTATTCTGTACTATAAATACAATATGTTCTTGCTGCGACAGCTACATGTATCCCATAGATGTATTACAATATTATATTTTAAAGTTTCTAAGGCAAAATGTTTTTATAAAAATATAAAAGTTTGACTCAAGGTTGTAAGATCAACATTTTATTTTATGCAAAATGTCAAAAACTCGTCAAATTATTACAGAAAAACAGTCATAATAAAAATACAACACTGAAAGCAGTTGTAGAAAAATAAATACAAAATAACCTACCAATTTCGTCATAATGAATCTCTCCTTTCATTACATTTTCATAATTCGGATGTTTTGAGGTCCTAAGAATATTAAGAAAAAATAATGTTAAATCATTTCAATATATTATGCAACAATGAATATAAAAAATATAATTGGAATATATTGTATATATATAGATATATCAATTTTTATTTTATACATAAATTGTATAATATATAAATTATTTTAGAAGTATAATACGCTACATTACACATATAAAATATGAACGTAGCGTTCTCACGCTTTTAGTCAAATAAAATTCAAGGGTCTTTCAAGACCTTAACAAAGAACTTACAATAGGTACAGATATGTAGATTAAATAAATTTCTCAATACTTTAAATATATATTTTTACATATTGCATAAGTATAATTCATGTATTTAACATTAATAGCAGATTTAAATATTAAAATGAATATTGCGAGCATAACGAACAACACATTTTTTTAATTTTTAGTTTGATGAAAGACACTCAAAAAACGTTCACGCGAATACAAAATAAAATGCAAAACCTTTTTAATAAATCTTAATAATTTTAATCTTTTCCAAGGCTGAGTTAAAAATCAAAGGCTTTTCAAGGTAAGCGGGAACCCTGTATGAACCCTGCTATAAAATTAGAAAACTATGTAGCATTTCATAAATTTGATATATCATGCGGTATATTTCAAAAAGTGAGTGCACCAAGCTTTATACTAAGATATATATCCGTCAAAAAATATTTAACAATTAATATCTTTAATTTTAAATAATAATAACAAAGAATACATAACAATATACGCACATGAATTAATGTTTATGTGAAGACGTAATCCCAACTTATTATTATTACAAGTTACTTTATTTTAAAAAAATTACAATGTAAATTAAAAAAATTGATAGCTTTTTTAAATATTGATATCAAAATATATAAATATACAAAATATATATTGCAGGTAAAAAAATAATTAAGCAATATTGAAAGTCTCCGTAACACACTTTTTCCCAACGAAGAAAAATTAAAAGTGATAATTAAAATGTAATTTTGAGACCAATTAACTGATGAAAATAGTAATACAAGTCAAACATTTTCTATCTTTAGATCATAAGAAATGCATATACCTATCCATCTTACTTTTACCAGAAAAATATATTATACATTGTTAGTAGAATTATTAGTAATCCTTTTGAAAAAAATATATATATCTAGATATAAATATAGATGAGTTAGTATATTACATATACACAGTAAAACATACTGTAATGCTCCACAATTTCTTGCAATCTGTCGAAATGCCGATGTTTTGACATCATCATTCTTTGGCGCAGTAATTTGACGCTCCAGAAATCTATCATCGATAATCTCTGCTGCAAATGATCTCTCAACTGATTCAACGGAACCATTTCCGGTCCAAATTGCGGGAGGATTTGACTTTACTGGTTCAAATTCTGACGAAAACATTTTAGTGTTAATCTCAGTAACAGATAAATTTGGATGTTCAACTGAAATAGGTCTAAAATTATCATTCTTAACCGCAGGAAAAGGGTGGGCACTTGGTTCCAATACCGGTACAGGCGGTTTCTTCTTTACCGCCGCAATCCGGGTTCGTTGCTTGTATACCTGATCTTGAATTTCTAGTAACTGATTTTGCAATTGGTCAATGCTTTTCATGAGCGTTCGGGGTTCTCCCTGTTTTAATTGCTTCTGATCAAGTAGATTCTGAATCTAAAAAATGCAATTTTATTATCGTAAATATACTAAAGGACTAAATATTATAAGCAACTTTTTAGTAATATTTTAAAAACTGACCCGCAGTTCTAGCTCATTTAGTTGGTCTTCAAATACAATTGCCGGATGCTTTGAATCGATGTGAAATTGAGTTAAAACGTCCTCCTTCCCATGATAAACATCTAATTGTAACCCTATGGCTTCTGAAATTAAAAAAAAAAAAAATGATTAGATAAAAACTTTTATTAATAAGAATCTTCAAGTAATAAAATGATAAATTTCAAAGATTGAGGAATTAGGTCACCCAGAATTCATTACAATACACGTACATATAATTATAAATATATGCATTATACTAATGTTTTCATGTAATTGAGATGAAATTATAAAAAAACGTATCAAATCCGTTGTTAAAAGTACAATTATTATCACATTTTAAAACAAATTCAATTTAAATATTTTAAAATAATTTAAGATAATTTTATTAAAACACCTTCATGAACTGAATGTGGACTACTAAGGCACTCTGGAATGCTTTCTTCCTTAGCAGATTCAACTTTCTTTTTAGAAGATCGTCTAGAATTTTTTGCTTTAGTTGTTCTAGATTTCAGTCGCTGTTTTCGAGAATCTGAAAACACATTATTAAATTATAATAATGTTCAACTAATCCTTTATTATAATTTATTGGGACACTTACCACAGTCGAAATGTGAATAGTTGATTTCCTGAAATAAATAACATCTTTTTATACAAATTATAAGAAATATTCATGAATACAAATATTCACGTAAAAATTATTATAAACTATGACAATTTTTTTTAACTATTAATTTATCATGTTTAAGCGACAATAAGAAAATATTTTGCGAAATAATATACAATAATAAATACTTGTGTATATACAATGTAGAATAAATTATAAGTAAAAAAAATTAAATAATTATAAAAAATATATAACATTTTATCACTCATCACCATATTATTTGCATTTGGTTTTCTTTAATTAAATAATATATAAATAAAAAATAATATAATATAAAAACATTCTTTTAAATCATGTGTTCTTAGTACCTACTGAAATTTCACATTTCCAGAAATCAAAACAACAGCTATTAAAGGACTACTAAATAGTTATTTATTTAATACTATGTGTACACCATTTTATTTAAATAGTATAATTTCGATGGTTGGTGACCAAGAATTTATTTTATTAATAAGATGCCTACTTCCACAACTATCTAGAACTAAATACAAATAGATTATAAAGGGGTTAACTGACACAGATTATCATACTGAACCGATGTGTGATTTTTTATACTAACGTCTATACATATTTGTAGATAAAGTAGATAAATAAAATATAACAGTTAAAAACCATATCGTTATGTCTTCGTTGTGATTCTATTGCTAACCGAATCCGTCTATCACGAAGAATTTGAGCTAGTTTTTTTTCCATTGCTTTTTTTGTTTGTTCAATACGTTGTTTTGCTTTTCGGCGCTCCACTGTGAGAGAAATATCTGAACAAATAAAAATAATTTATTTTGTAATAAAATTAGTATACTTCATATAAAACTCAAAATATTGCAGCAATATGATACCTATTTCTGCTAGCTTAGCAATATTATGATTTGCATTACGAGTCAAAATTAAACTTTGTTGACCTCTACATGGAGATTTATCTGAAAAAGTTAACAAATATTTTTGTAAACATAAATGTAAATTAATAATTATATATTTATAATTTTACCTGATTGTCTTGAATTTTTTTGTTTTATTCTTGATCTATTTCCAGAAAATTTGCGATGAATCTGTCTATAGTCTAAGCTTTTCATTCGATCACAAATAGGAGAAACGCTAGGAGATCTTGGAGAGTTTTTTTCATAGGAATGATATTTAAAAGATGAATAAGGTGGCTCCGCAGATAAACTTCGAGACCTTATAACAGATAATGGCTTACTAGTAAACCGCATCGGCTTATTTACTATTGTGGTCGATTGACAATGGTCTTTAGCACTAGATTTAGCAACTACATGTTTACCACGAGATGATACAGTTCTCTTATGTGTTTGGATGGCATTCATTAATTTATTGAGTGGACCTATAGCGGAAATTCCCATCTGTCGTAGATTGAATTCACTAAGAAGAAAGAGGCTTTCTTCATCAATTTCATTCTCTGCAAAAATTGAAATGTAGCGCTCAGTATTTGGTAACTTTAGGTCAAGAAGCCATTGATAAACATACGAATCAAGATTAGTTGATAAAGTGAACTCTTTGTTAATAGACGGTTCTTCCATCTTGCACGATACTAGTTCTTCAGTTCGTTTAAATTCTGTTAGAACATCAACAAATTGTTGTGAAGATGAAGTGACAGCCGTTTGTTGACCAATCAAACGATCTACTTCAGTTCGAACTTCCACTAAATCTACAGTGTTATGCTTTTCTTGATAAGGGTTTGAAGTAAAACGAGATCCAAATTTTTGTGATAAAAAGTCACGAGTTTCTGGAGAAAGTTTTTCAAATAATGAACTATGACTTGGGATATGTGACTGATCAGCAATTTTGAGAAAATTTGTTGTTGGTGATTGCAATAAATTATCACCTTTATTAGAGATATCATTTTCGGATTCTGAAGTTGTTAAAATATCATCTTCATATTGTTTCTTAATACAGCAATTCTCACTCGAACCCTCCATAATTTCTAAATCACATTACGTATTCAGTTGAACAGTCTGTAGAGTAAATAAATTACATTTTAATTTAGATTAAATTAGCTACCAATTGTTTACATAATCATAGATTAGTAAAATGTAGATATAAAAAACTATTTAAAAAATAACCACATTTTAGAATGGAGGAGTCAGTTATTGCAAAAGTTTAAAAAAAGATGATGTATTGAAAAGGAACATTTTTTTTTGAGGCAACATTTATATTTTGCCTCAGTTTTTTTCTCTTATTTTCAGAATGCACCAAGGCAATAGCCTTAGTTGCCTCATTCCTGGCAATGGACTGATATTAAATAAACTCTATATTTGAAAATATTGTATACTATACAATGAAATAAATATATTAATTCAAAAATAAATTAATATATAATCATTGTCTTATTTCCAGATATGGAGCAAGTAAGATAAATTATTTAGACTCACCCTTCACTGGTTTATAGAATTAACTGGCCTCATGCCTCTGCCTATGGGCCTGACATTAAATAAACTCTACATTTGAAAATACTGTATACTATACAATCGATCAGAGGCACTTTTAATTTACATAATTGGATTATTTGCAAATGCTTCTTCAATATAATGGATGGTTTATGTACTATTATATACATATGTATGTACTAATATACAAATGGACTATGTTATATTAATTCAAAAATAAAAATTTATATATAATTATTGTCTTATTTATAGATATGGAGCAAGTAAGATAAATTGTTTAGGCTCATCCTTCCCTAAAACAATACCAAAATATAATATTGTGTTATTGTGGTTATGTTTTTTTAAGAATATGCATTGACAAATCTAAGCTATCTAATTTGCCAAGAACTCTATCTGATAAAACAATGATGACCTACATATTTAAAATTTTAGTCACAATAATTGAGTTGTGTTTTCTCTTTCTATACCTATTATAGCATTAACACATTCGGAAATTTGTTTGTTAATATTTTAAAAGAAGAATTAATACAAAATTTACCAATTTTATGCCATGCTTATTATAACTTTTTTTACAATGCACATATTGTGATACATATCCTCTCAAGAGCATATGATGACTCCATGCTGAATATAATTATTGGATGAGAATTTGATTGTGAGAACTTTTTACATTGATTCTCAATCTATAAACTTATATAGTATGCCTTGTCTAATATTGCACGATACCAGATGTATAGAACATGTGATAAAAAAGTGACATCTTAATATTTGTGAACTGAACAAAAAACATATTTTGTGGATTTATCTTCTTTTGTCACAGAAGGAAGCTATATCAATGTATTTCACAATCTAAATGTATCAATGGTAATCATTATGGTAATTAAAAAAAACTATTATGAAAAAAACGACATCATAATGATATAAATTGAACTAGAGTGAGTGATAATTAAATTTTTTATTTATATTGTCAAATTAAAAAAATCTTGAATATTTTATTCAATTTGAAGTTACAAAAAAAATTGTAATAATTGACCATTATCTAAATATAATACATATAAGTATATAACTTCAATAGCATCATTTAGTATTTTAGACTGAATTAGAAAAAAATTAAGTAGAAAAAAATTATATAATAATATATACTTATTAATTATTATGAGAAATAATGTATATAATAATAGATATCTTTTAACATTCTTTGATTGTACAGTATTTTACATATAATTTTTTTATAATATTAATATATATGTATAAATACCTAGTATACTCTAAAATTCATTTATATAATTATTAGGACCACATGTTTATTAAAATCTTTATATACATAAATCCAAAGATGTATTGAAAAGAATAACAGAAGACTTTACTAAAAATTTGTTTACAGAAATTGCTATTTTATTAGCATATAGCATTTTTAATTAATTAAATAAATAAGTTTTTTTTAATGTTTGTTAATTTATTAGACAGGTAAATATAATTGTATAATAATTCTATAGAGACATGTATAACATATTATAATATTCATGATTAATAATAGAGGGTATATATATATATAGAATTATTATTTAGTAGACAGGTTTCATTATTTCAAAATGTTGCAGAATTTATTAATTATAATATTATTTTAAATGTGACATTCAACATACACTTCTTCTCTTTATAATTCAGATCAACTATATATATATCACAAATATTTAATATAATAAATATTATTAGAATATAATTTAATTTAAAGAAATAATGTGTAATATTAAATCAAAACATTAAATTATATCTTATATATATAATACTTAATAATAATTTTTTAATTCATTAAATTATTTATATATAAAAGTTTTTTTTCAGTTTATATTACATTAATAAAATAAAAGATTATATATTATTAATCATTATTCATAATAATTAAAAGATTATATATTATTAATCATTATTCATAATAATTAAAAGATTAATTATATAATCAAATATTATAATTATAAAATAAATTAAACATTATAATAAAATATTATGAATTTTTAACTTATAATTTTAATAAAATGTAACTAAAATTGTTTTTGTATATATAATTATTATAGAACTTTATAAATATTTTTAAATAAATAAATATAATGAATTATTATTTTAAATTTTAATAGAATGAAAAGATTTTATAAATAGTATAATATTTAACTAAATAGTGATTTAATTGCTCTTTTCATTGCCATAGGATTAGATTAGTAGACCTATTAGGAAAGCTATATTTAGTATAATAATAAAATTTATTTGTGAAAATAAGTAATGCTAATTACTTTAATTGACTTTTATGTTTAATATAAATACATTAAATTTAGATAAATATTTCCTATATGCATAATAGATTAATAGTCCAAAAATTTTTCTACTTAATAACATAAAAATCATATTGGCTTTGCTAAAAAAGCTGATGCTAAAATTAAAATAGCAATGTATTACCCAGTCTATTTCTTTATTTACATGAACATGAATTATTAAGAAAAGTATATATGCTAAAGTCAAAATTAATATATTATCAGATGGAGAATAACGTTTTATACATTTTAAGAGAGAAAATGAAAATCAATTATATGTACAGTATTGTATATTTTTAGACTGAAAATCTGTAATTTTCAAGACCTAGGTTCATATTAAAAATTTATATAAACAGAAATCATTAAATATTGTAAAAAATTATCAATTTATATTAAAAAAAGCATTATCATTCATTAGATAGAGAAATAAATTCTACATATTTTACATTCTACACATTTTGGTTAAGCATAAAAAAGTCAAATAAAATTTAGTGTATAAGAACATCCAGTTTAGTAAAAAATGACAACAGATGCTTGGTCATACTATGTCTATATTCATATAGAATGTCCATGGACCATATAAAGGCAAACATAAAAATCTATTATTATTAAAAACTTTAAATACTCATAACTTTTTTTATAATACCTAACTCTAAGCCCTAAGGCTAAGTGGCAAAAAATATATGTATTAACAGTTTTGGAATCTATTAATTTTACTCTATCATTTTGAAATATAGCTTTTTTAATTGTCATGTCTCATTCAAGAGACATGACAATTAAAAATATATAATATATATTGTCATTGAGTATAAATATATATAATAAATAAATTACATTAAAAAAATTAGATGTATGCAAAAAAACATATTAAATGCAATTATTTGATAATAATAGTACTTACATTATCTGGTGTTCACTATTTTTTATAGTCACTTTACTATATAGACATAGTCTATAGCAGCAAATAACGTAGTCAGGCAAATTTATTATTGTTTACATTTTTGTTTTCAGCACATACAATTTTCATAAAATTCTTTTAAACAAATATTTATCAATATTATGATATAATAATAATATTATAATAATAATTATATAAATTATATAAAATTATAATAATTATATAATAATTATAATTATATAATACTAATAATTATACAATAATAATAATTATATAATAATAATAATTATAATAATATTAGAATATTATGATAATATATGATATAATAGTAAATAATATTATTAAATTATTTAAGAATAAGAAAAAGTTACTTCAATTATATTTACTTAACATAAAAACGAATTATGAAATATTTTTAAAAGTTATTATTAATAATAATTATTACTTAATAATAATATTAATCCATTCTATTTATGTATAAGAAAGAATTTGTATCTTCTCATACTGATAATTTTTACGAAAATCAAAAAATTATCCCAGTAGGAAAAGAGTTCATTACCCGTTATCGGACCACCTGCTGATCTAGAGCATTGTATGTACTCTACAATATAAATTCAATATAGTATGCAATATTCTTTGATTATGTTTTATTATGATGATATATATGCCAATGCTGGCCATACAGCTATATAGCATCTTGTCGGGAGTCTGCCATAACATAATGGCACATTTTTGTGAATATGTTTATATTATTTAGTTCACACTCAAAATTAATTTTGTTAATCGATTGCTAGTAAGTAACATATTTAATTATGGTCGTAATATATCCTAAATTACTTAACTTTGTCAACATATATATGTACATATATGATACTCACTGGATATGGTGGCATCTTGTATTTAGCATTTGTCAATAGTATATTGGAATATATGTGAGTAATCACTCTCAGAATAAAAATCTTTTGTGATTGCTTGTGTTCGAATAAATTTATTGTGACAGTGTTCGAGACAGATATTCCAATATATTGTAGCGTATAATTAACTGAATTTATTAAAGATTTCAACAATTATTCTAATTTATAAACTAACACAGAACTGCCTATTGTCTGTTAGTCCATTATTAAACTAAAATTAGTGATCAAACTGCGTATTAAATTAAACATGTGCATATTATGACATATAAATATTATATAGTATTATTGAAATGGTTAAAGGGCTCTCCTGGAAAGTTAAAATAGCCACAACCCTGGAAGGGATTACATTTTTAAATTTCTATTTTTAATTTGGTATCGCAACTGGATTAAATATATATTATATTTAAATAAATAAAAGAGAAACAAAAAGTTGCTATAAAGTTAGAACAATTTGAAAAATGATATTTTAATATTATAGTAAAAGTCCTCACGTTGCGAAATCATTGTATTTAATTTATATATATACAGCGGCACTCGCACCCACAAGTCAATGTTTTTCCATAATTACGTGTAATGAAATATTTTTATGATACAGTAGTTTTTATGTAGGTATTTTAAAACAAATAATAATATTTTTTAATGTATTACAAAAAAATATATAATAATATATCACCATTCTTGTCAGCCTAAGAATTTTGTAAATAAATACTTTTCAATGTATTTTTATTTAGCAATATTTAAGAATTCTAAAATCCACAATAAAAATACAATTACAAACTATCACAGTATAACAAATTATTATCCAGTTTTCGTGTGATATTTTGTATTAATATTTAAATTCTAATGCATATATATATTTAAGTTTTAATACGCATATTGTTACACCATGTTTTTTATATTATTATTATTGTTTGATAGAATTGATTGGAACCATCAGGCAAAATCAGCTCACCAGATAGAAAGATAGAGATAAATCAAAAATAATAAAATATAAATTTTAAAAAAGGTAACATACATATAACAAAGAAAACCGACAAATAATAACCACAAACGGCTAAGGAGAGAAAAAGAAAACTGGAAATAACAAGAATATAACTTTCTAGAAAAAACTCAAGAAAACCAGCCCATAGGAGGCCAATACCAAAAGGGAAAGAAAATGAAGGAATTCCACCAAGTTATACTTGTAGGTCTACTTATAAAATAGGCCTAGGAAATGAGAGGATGTTAAGTCATACCTGTAGTGGTTATATGTTAACTAAAGCCATTATCCAAGACACAAAACCAAAACGGACCGAAAGTAGAAGCTGACTTAAAGAGATACAGTATAATATTAATAAGGTGCGAGACATAGGACCCTCAGTGGTGAAAGAATACATATGAAACATTATATCTATAGGAATATATCTGTAATTTAATATCTAAAATTTCATTTTTCAGTTAATGCAAAAAAAATTTACTTTAAATAGGGATATTTATAATATTGCGTTGACATAGTATACACAGTAATATGTTATAACTAATCAGGAAGACCTAGTAAATAATTTCCGAAATACATTATATATTTATAACTAAACATAATATAAAAATGTTTAAATACATTTTTAATATTATAATCAATTCGCAGTCAGTTGTAACGTGTCAGGTCATTAATTTAATGAAAACATACATAATTAATACACATATATCCAAAACACACATAGGCCCTGTATGTATTATATCTCATTGATATTTGCAAATTGGCATGGTAATTATAGCTTAACTCTAATTGAATAAAGTATGCGATTAACAAAAAATGCAAATGATGTCAATTTCAAATAACATTTTCATTTATAATTTTAATATAAAGTTTACTTAAAACATTAAGGTAACTTTTATTTTAAATATTATTATTACTAGTATTTAAAATATTAATTATTTTAATTTTAGATAAATTATTTAATCAAACTTATTAGTAAAAATTTGATCGGATCGGACCGGACCAAAAAAATGTTTTCAGATGCATGAATAGATCTAAAATATTATATATATAAAATAGTATATTTGAATTGTATATTATATTTGTAAATGGTATATGTGAACTTCATACGTGCAATTTAGTTAAGTATATAAAATTCAGCATTAATACTTGGTTGTATGAAATGGTTTTTCGAAATTCATGTTTTTGATTCCCATGTGAATATAACCTTATTTAAAATGTTGTATTCTGCATGAATAACAATAAATAATAACTAAAGACATAATAAAGGTTAGTAAATTTTCTGATACTAGAATGATTTGAAAGGTGTGAGGCCAAATTGACCCTCCGTGGTCAATAGGAGCCTAGCATTGCCACAACATTAATCTTATAAGCAGGGGATTTGGTCAAATTTACACACTCACGTCCCTTTCCTCAATAATGTACCGATTTTTCTATAAATATGGATTCAGTTCAATTTATCGCGATGAGTTCTACTAATTGTAAAAACATTGTTTAATTTTAGTTTCATCATAAAACATGATAAATATGGTTATGTATTATTTTTAAAGTCTCTAAAAATTTAAAATTATACATTTTGCGCAATTACTATTTTATAGAATACGTTATTTTATTTTGAGGAAATATTGTAAATTTGAGTTAATTTTTCATGCTAATTTAGAGTTTCTTAAATTTTAGTCAGGTACCGTTACTTTCAATACAGGAAGGAATACTTTTTTAAGTGAAGGTCAATTTTACCCAACACATGGTAGTTCGAGTGTTAAATTAAGTACTATATAAACAAATAGACCAATAAAGGGTATAACTATTATTCTAAATAATTTATTATATGCTGTTACATCTAACAAATATTGTTAAAAAAGTTACACACCAATAACCATATATTCAAAATATATTTCTTAAAATACTACTAAATACGGTAAAATTATATTATACATTTAATGGATACTGAACTATTATATAAAGTATAAAAGGTAATAAATAAATTATAACAAACGTAATATATATGTGTGTATTGCATTACTATTATGTTTACGAATCAACTTTTATTCCCCCACAAAAACAATAGGAAAAGTCAACAGCAGCATTGACTATTTTTGAAATTTCCTGAGTAAGAAGATCATGAAGGATAGAATTATCATGTTTATAGATCCACTTTTTTTGTGATAATACAAAGTCATATCGTTTTGGGCCACTTGTAGGTGAGGACAACCATAGCTGACGGTTAGGGGTCTGTTTATTAATGACATATGTACCAAACGAATGGCCAAACTTCACTGTTAACACTCCACTCGATAACTCAACGTCAAAGTCTGAACTGGAAGTGTGTTCTACAAGACTTTCAAATTTATCTGCAAGGCTATCTAAAGTTTCGTCAGCAATTTTATGATAATCCGCAAGTGATACAATTTTTTCATCTGTTATCGAGGAATATCGTTGAGCTGCCAGTAGTTGATTTGTCGGGTTAATAGAGTTCTGTATACCGATCGCACGGTGCACAAATGGTGCAACAGAGAATAGCTTGTTGCATCTAAAAGCCATATTTCGAAGATAAAGCAACCGATTCTGTATCGTCCGTAACATTGTCTGACTCTGAAAAACAAGAGTTTAAAGTTCATGATAGAATTGATTAAAACCATCAGGCAAAATTAGCTCACCAGATAGAAAAAAAAGAGATAAATCAGAAATAATAAAATATAACTAAAAAAAAGGGTAACTATATAACAAAGGAAACTGACAAAAAATATCCACAAAAGGCTAATAGGTGAAGAGCATTAGATGTGAGATCACTTTGAAGGGGCAAAACATAAGCCAAAGCTGAATTTTTCAGGAAACATTCCCAATACCATTAGGAACAACATATCCAAAA
>JAUZND010083643.1:0-15813 GCA_034780555.1 Coelogynopora nodosa | reverse complement strand
AGCGTTCGTCCCATCCGGCGGGCATAAACGGTTGTATCTTGGGACAGCGTTCATCCCATCCGGGTTTAAAGGGTTAAAGCGGAAATTGAGTGGGTCATTGTCCTTGGCCAGAATGGAGATATTGAAGTTGGATTGGCAGGTTTGTTTGTGTTTGAAGATCGAGCTGGAATCATTGTTGAGGTGTTCTTTGATGCGGGTGTGGAGTTCTCTGATGGAGCTGCCGATGTAGGTGTTATTGCATTTGGAGCAAGACATCTCATAGATACAACCTTTTGAGTGACATAATTTTCATTTTATTTGGCAACCTGCCATTTTTCATGTTGGTTATGATTTTTTCTTTTTTACTAGCGAATTTTGTAGTGTGGTTGATTTTTGTTGTGAACTTTTCGGTCGATAGATTCATTTATATATGGGAATTAGAAGTACGTAGAAGGTTGTTCATGGTGTGTTCGTCTTTTCTGTCAGTGTTGGTGGTTATTGTTGAAGTTTATTTGATGGATGTGTTGTGATGGGTATCCATTTAATCGAAGTGTGTTTTTGAGATTGTTTAAGTGTGTGGATTTTTCAGCTATTTTTTTTATAGTTTATATATTATCAATTGCCAAAGTGTTTATTTGTAATTTTGCTGTGATGTCAGATGATAAACACAATCAGTGTTATAAAATTATCAGAGTGATGAATGTAACAATGGCAGTATTATAATTTTATTTAATTTTATTGTTATAATGGCAATACTACCTCATCTGAAAATGTTTGTTGGAAAAGCTCTCCATGGTCAGAAAATGACCAAAATTGATCTAACTGCACACAAGACCTGTACACAAGACTTAATGATTCCTTAGGACTTGCAAAATTAACCTTTTTTTCTGGAGGTGTATAGTGATGTTAAATCAATTCTCACTAAATATTGATCTGATAAGCCATTACTTCCTTTTTTTGCCAAGGATATACCCCTAATGTGCAAATCACAAGTCTAAGTTGATTAAGCCTGAAATTCTTAACAGTGTTCAACCACACAAGATTCTCAGCATTGACATTGAAGATGTTGCCAACCAAAACAGTCAACTGAAGTTTGGTTTTGTCACTATGGAAGCTCAACATAATAGAACTGTATCACCCAGCCAACTACTAGAATTTCACAGTGAATGAAAGAAATTTTTTATTTCTATTCTTCAAATAAATAAATAAAAAATGTAAAGAATCCTCTTCACTGACATCCAAAGTCATGCATGTATTGGAATCTGTAATTTCTACAGGACATCTTGCTGTTGAAGAGGGTGATGGTGTTCTATGACGATTTGTTGAAGACCCAGTCATAATGTCTGAAATTTCTAAATGTGCTTCACTTGATGGCTCTGCAAAGAATCTTGATATTTTTTACTTCAAAATGTTGTCACGCAATAAGTTACTCTCAGGACTGTGGACAGTTATCAGAAAGCTTCTTCTATTGAGTCACAGCCAAGATAGTGTTGAGCGAAGCTTTTCAATGAATAAGCAGATGTCAACTGTAAATCTCCTTCCTGAAAACCTCATTACAAGACGGATTGTCAAGGACTACTTAGTAAGCAATGAAAATATCTTGACAAAAATCATTGTAAAATCATACATGTGTCTAGTTTTTTTATATTTATATTTATATTAAGATAATATATTAAAATAAGATTATAATCAAATGCTTTTTTTCCAAAAAATAGGATTTTAAATTGGATTTACCCATATGTGGTACAAATAAAGTCACTATTTCAAACCAACTAGTTAACTCAGTATTCATAAACATAAAGTAGAAGAAGATGAATTGGAACATTTAAAGAAGAAAAGAAAATTTCTTCTTGATATTGATAGTTTAGACCAGAAAGCATTCCATTTATCAGAGGAAGCAAGCAATGAGCAAGCAGAAATGAACAGTAACAACATTTTTAAAGAGGCACATGCTCTCACCTGCCAATCAAAAACTCCTAAAACAGAATTGGCAAAATTGGATGTAGCTCTAGAGAAATTGATTGTATTATCAATTTTAAAATAATTTGGGAATTTGATACCTTAAATAAGGTGAGACCTATAAAAAAAACTGACACTGTCACTGAAATCCAGGGATCAGAGGTTTATCCTCTATCCTGTATCATATCATAGTTATGTGTATGTATCATAGTATGTGTAATAGTTCAAACCAAGTGGATTAAAAATAGCAACTTACAATTTAAAATTTTAATAACTCAAATTTTTACTGAAGCAGAGTCTGACAAATCAAAAGGATTTGGATCTGCCACTGAACTTAGTAAACCTTTTCTCTGTATTAATCTACTGATTCAGCTTCTTCTTCAGTTATGACATCATATGTGTCCCTAAACTCGATTTTACTATGTAAAAAGGCCCAGCACCACATTCATCTCAGGTACTATGCAACCTACAGACACAAACCATATGTCAAAATGAAGTCCTCAAAATTGTAGTAAGATGATATCTCTCTGATTTTAATTTAATTAATTCCTTCTTGAGTTATGACATCATACAGTATGTGTCCCCAAACCCGATTTTACTATACATGGTCATAGTGTATTACATGTACATACATGTATTAATTAAATTAAAATTGGAGAGATATCATCTTTCTAGAATTTTAAGGGCTTCATTTTGACATATCATTTGTGTCTGTAGGTAGTGTACTTCCTGAGGTGAATGTGGTGCTGGGCCTTTTTACTTAGTAAAATCAGGTTTGGAGACACATATGATGTCATAACTCAATAAGGAATTAATTAATTTAAAATCTAAGAGATATCATCTTTCTAGAATTTTGAGGGCTTCATTTTGACATATTGTTTGTGTCTGTAGGTAGTGTAGTTCCTAAAATGAATGTAGTGCTGAATCCGGAGCTGAATATGGAGAAAAGGTTTAATACATGACTTAGTTAGTAATTGACTCGCTTAATGCTAATAATTGTGGTTTGTCTCATTCTAAATATAAACAGAAGCCTGAATCTCTTTTATGTGATAAAAGCTGTAGCTTCTGGATAATTTTTATGTACAAACTATTTGGTGTTTATTTGATATTCGAGACCCACCAAATTATAATCTGTAAAAAATAGACAATAACTTTATAAAATTAAATAATTTACAAAATATGGATATTTGTATACATTCATTTTATTAAAAATTATATTTGCACATGTATATATTTAAAATCAATTTCAATTAGTATGCAGGACCATTGAAAGTGAAAGTTTTTTTTTGTATTCACTATCTTTACCCTAACAGATTGTATTTATATTTCTTGATTATAAATACAACTACTCTAATATGAGGCATCTTCATGCAATGTCCACATACTATAATTCTTTTTGACACTGACCAGGATTTTCAAGTTTTACTACCTATTGTATATTAAGACTTGCTTTTCAAACAATAATTTCAAACATTTGAAATTTTTGTTTATTGTGCATATATTATTATTTGTATGGGAATATAGTTTTTTTGCAAGTCTATGATAATATCATGTTTTTGATTTTTTAAGTATATGTTTAAAAATATTTTTCATATATATTATACCATGCAGTTAAATTATCTCATGTGCATATACCAAAATAAAGCATATAGTAAGAATTAAACATTATAAGAATAATTATTAGCAGGATATAATTGAAATTAGATTTCTAAAAAAACTGATTTATTTTTTCCATTTACCAACCTAATTTCATAGTTTAAATTGATTTACTAATGTGGGGGTCATACAGTTCATATATAGAAATTGTCTTACTTTTTTGAATGTCTACATTTTATCACACTTTTATTTAATATCTTAATTTTTATGCTTTTTCACTGGTTAGGTATTAATCAAGTCAAAACATATGGTATTTGTCCTAAGACCAGACTTTCAATTCCCCCATTAGTGTTATATTTGTTTCTTTATCATCCACAGCTGGCTCAAAACCTGATTTTGTAGCATCTATTTACTGACTTAGTGCTAATAAATTGGTTTTGTCTCATTCACAAAATGTATAGAAGCCTAAATCTCTTTTTATAATTAAAAGCTGTAACTTCTGGGTTGTTTTCATATGTGAACTATTCAGGAATTGATGATCTCGAGATATGTATGTGTCCATAAATAAATGGCCAAATAAAGGCATCTGGTTTCTACACTGTATAATTCTAAGAATCAACAACTAAAAAGCTACTTGAGGTTAATTTGGTAATAAAAATGCTATGACCATTGTAGTGCAGCACACCTTAAAATCACTGCTGAAATGTCTTTTTTCTGAGTTGATTCCATCACAGAATCTTCTACATATATCTAGTGATGGTCTAAATTTCAACAAACTGCTTCTCACACAAATGAATTTTGAGGTCCAATCTGCTCATTGTGCACATTTTTGGCATTGATATTTCACACATTTTAGAGTTGTCTCTAGATCTCTAAGAATCATTGTCAACTCAAATACATAATATACATTTGCCTCAATTATTTGCTAGGTGGCTCTGGCTCCCTATTGTTTCAGTCTGCTAACGAATTATAAAACTTTTGGGATCATTGATCTTTCTTTGATTTTCAGCCATATATGTCATACTTTTTAAACTCATTCTACTATACATTTTCATAACTGAGCTGTAAAAGAAATGTCAAATTTTGATTTGAAATTGTATTCTTTTTGTAAGTTCATAATTAATTATAAATAAATAAAATCATGTTATATTTTGTTAATTTATAATGATCTCATCATAATATATGTTTACAGTTATAAACTTTTTGAATAATCTATTGAACAAAATTTCAATTCCATTTTTTGTTTTTGAATTTTTAATTAAACAAATTAATGAATGCTAAAGTTTATATATAATTTAGAATTAATTGATCATGTAAAAAATAAGGAAATGGTTGGTTGACATATAACAAATTTAATATTTTGTTGCTGTAAAAACTAATGTTATTATTTAAAGGAATATAATGTGTATATACAACATGTACATATTTCCATGTAGCTAATATAATAATATGAAAGATACAAATATGTAACACATTGGAACAATTAAAAAAGTAAGTACCTTAACCAAATAAATGTGAGCTATAGATAGTAATGACATATAGCATATATAATATGGCTCTTGTCGAAGAAGTTAGTTCTACTGTGATCAAGGAAGGCCCCTGCGTATTAGGGTAATATTACCAGGGTTCCTTCTGTATTTCATGTGAGTATCATGTAAAACCATGCCTCCTATTGATTTGTATTCTTCATAAAGAAATCACCAGGTTATTATTTATCTAAAACTTTGCAGTTAATATTTAGTATTTATGTATAATTTTTGTTTTGTGCATGATAAAAGGAATATACTTATATTTTTACTTTTTTGTTAGGATATGTTCTGTAATTTAATTATTTCATTCTCTTTTTGTTCTAGATTTTGAAGAAATATTTCCATCATTTAGTAAGCAATTAAAAGAATCAACTTTTGTATCGATTGATACTGAACTGACAGGTTCGTTACTAATTTATTTTGCCATAAAAACAAGGAAATAAATACAATATAATGCTTATACATGTTATTGTTAGGTTTAGTAATAGTCATGTTTGTTGTAAGATATTTTTTAATAAATATAATTTTATACTAAAGTGTAATTATCAGTCTAAATGATTTTTTCAAATCTAATCCGTTGTCTCTTATTTATTTGTAAATTATTTATTTATTTTCTTATTATTAATGAGTTATTGTGTTAAACACCAAATTGGTGATTTGGAATTTTAACAATATACATATATTTATGTGCTTATGCATGTGTTATGTTATAGTATTATATATTTCATTAAAAAATACTTTTATATTGTAGTCTTTTATTTTTTACTGGTTTTTATTTATAACTGGTAACACATTTTTCACTTGTATGTATTACATTGACTTAGTGTCCATTTTTCACATCAGTAAATTTGTTCTAGTAATGCTGATATAAATGTAAGCCCTCCCTGTATACATATATATATATAGTATAAATAACACTTGTCAAAATTCTAATTTAAAAATTTCACCCATAATATGACTGCTACTGTGTTTATTGTTATCCCTCAAGGCCTATTCAAAGAGGGTAAAACTAATCTATTTGACACCCCAAGAAGCAGATATCTCCATGGAAAAAATAATGCAGTGGACTATGCGGTCACGCAGTTTGGAATATGTCTCTTCAAATTTAATTCGGATGAAAACAGGTAATTTCAAATGAAAATGTTATTTTCGAACCAAATTTATATTTTTATGAAATATTTAAGTGTTTTTTAAATAAATAAGTTATTATTACAATAAAAATGTATTCATTTAATGTACAATACCTATTACTCCACTTAACATATCTGGCACACCCATACCAGTCTCCTCTATGGTCAAGTGCCTCGGTGTCACAATCAGAAACAATCTTAAGTGGTCTGCCCACGTTGCAGCTAAACGCCTCTACCCTATTCACTTGCGTAAGAGAGCGGGTTTCATCTTTTGAAGACATGTTATCTCTCTGGTGCTCCAGAATCCGCTCTCGTTTGGAGAAGGCCTGGCCGATCTGGTATTTTCCCTATCAAATTTACAATCAGCAAAAATTGAAAAGATCCAACGCCTAGTCTTGCAAATCATCTTCCCTCTTTCATCATATCGCAAGGCCCTTTGTCAATCAGGTCTCCAACACCTTGACTCTCGCCGGAATCATCTTTGTAAAAAATGGTGACCCACAATGAAATCAGCACTACCTCGTCTCATTCCACCTCTCAGAGAACCTGTACATTGCAACCTGCTTCATCGCGTCCAAGTTTGCCCGAAAAAAGGATCTAATCGTCACGAACATTCATATGTAATCCACAGTTTTAAATCTTAACCATATCTGTAACCCTGCAATTTAGTTAATAATAATTAACTCATTGTCTGTTTACTCGCATCTCTCTGTATGTCTTTTTTTCTCTTTGCGTCTCTATTATGTATTTTGTGCCCCATTATGTCAATTTTTCGGCCCTTAGCTGCTACGATGCAATGCAATTTACTCTTTTTCTCTCTATCTCGCTCATATGCCAATGTGACTTATGGTATATATTTTTTCATTACTTCTTATGGTTGCACTAAAAGCTTGTATTAAAGTTAGTATCGAATAAATATTTTTTTTACAAATTTAAATACATAGTTCAAATATTTACTTTTATGTTTATATTATTATGAGAAAAATTTTAGTAACATGAGTATTATCAGTGGAAGTACCAACTACAATTGTTTCAAAGTGGATTATCTCTCTTTCTATAGGTACAACTACGGCGCCTATAACTTCTATCTCTTTCCACATTCCCGTGAGTTAAGTAAACTTCCTGATAATAACTTTCTAGTCAGCAGTTCCTCTGTGGATTTCTTGGTTAAACATAACTTTGACTTCAACAAAACTTTTCGAGAAGGTAAGAATGGTTTACTTTTCTTTGATTTTTCAGTATAATTTTTTCAGTACATACTTTTCAGTATTTTTGTATCATTAACGCCTGTTTCACTAACATTCCGTTTGAATCAGGATTAGATGTTTTCAATAAATTACAATTTCATGGTTACAATAAAATTGGGTTTTAAATGTGTTTTTTAATTACAAAATAAATTGATAATGGCTTAGTTATATTGCGCGTTTCAATGAGGCAAATCTTTGTATATAATTGAAAATGTTTTATTTATTTTGATACAAATCAAAATGACTAGCAATGATTTGTATAAATTTTAAGTTTTATGAACATTTTGATAGTAACTCGCACTAAAGATTAATTTTTTAAACTTTTATTATTATTTTTAGTATATCCTACTACTATTTTACTAGATCAGTAGTAATTAATATGCCGATTTAATTGAAGTTTTTAGAATAAAGTATAAAAATGAAATATATAATAATGAAATATATAATAATGTATGTTTATAATTAAATAATAAAAATATACTTTTTAACAATAATGCATTAATTTAACATTCTTAATCAATACTCTGTTAAATTCAAAAAGTTGAATGTTTATTTTTTCAAAATTTTAATATATTTTTACTTTTTATAATTTTATAATATTTTTTTATTTATAATGAAACCGAATATATTGCAACTGAACCGTAAGAATCCATTAGCTAATTCATACAATCAGAACATATTTTTTAATTCGCTCAAACACCGTACAACTACATTGTTGTGACGTGAGTAGTAACATACTTTAATTTAACGCACAATCCTAAATTACCGTATCATATTTTTATAATGAAGTATAACTTACAAATTTTATTGGTATTCTCAATTATTTTATTTTCCCCCCGAATGTCTCGTTTACATTAGGAATCTCGTTCACTCTTCCGGAAGAAAGAGAGAAAATGCGCGCTCAGCTAGAGGATCGATGCGCTAAAAAGATAGAATTGCTCGAATCCGATCAAACTGGTGATATGCCAATTCCTCCAGAAAACGAGTTATTTGTTCAAGAGACTTGGTGAGCATAAGATTAATTGGGTGAAACTTTGTGCTTTTAATATTGTGAAGCCGTTTTCGGGTTTTTCGAAGATTCCCGTCGGAATTGTGACTTTTTTGTTTGATGTTTGATCCAGTAAGTCTTCCTTTACTTTCCAGCGATGTCGTTAAAGAGTTTATGGAGGACGATCAGAAGACAGAACATGAATTGTCATCTGCAATGAATTCTTTTGAGCGAAAATTGTTGTATATATATTTACCGAAAAGGTAAATATGAAATGAAGTTAGACATATTTAGATTTAATAATCAATTTTAAATATTCTTTTCGGCATGGCACTCGCTTAGTAGTGACGTCATACATACAGAGTGTAGTAGTGACGTCATACATACAGAGTCTAGTAGTGACGTCATACATACAGAGTCTAGTATTATAATAAACAGTTTTTCAATGTGTACTTTTAACTGTTTTAAACAGATTTTATTCAATTGCAATGTGATGGATTGTGAATGTTTGTAACATTAATTGACCATTCTAAAAGATTTTTTATTAACATTTTATGAAACTTTATTGTATTATTTAATTATCATTATATTATTATATTATACTATTATCATTCTGTTTAATATACTGTATATTGCAATTATAGCGTAACGAAAGCTCATATTATAGTTGTTTTTTATTGTGCACAAATATTTATTTCACAAAGAATTTTTGAAAAAAATACATAATCTAATTTCTTTTTCTTTATATTTTTATTACTATTCTCAAAATGTTACTGACAATAATAATTTGTTCTGGTGGTTGCCTATAGTTATTGATGTTGTCATCTAAATTAATCGATTTAAAATATCTATAGATTTTTGCTAATTTTGTACTGACTAACCATCCGCACTACTTTCAGATGCTGTTCCGATCCACACCAGATGATCATATCAACACGAGTTAGTCAAACATACGAACGCAACATGGTAATTACGAAAAATCCCGAAGGCCTCAAGTTTCAACAGCGAAAACTTACCGAGAAAAAGAATAAAGAAATGGTATTTTTATTTGCTCGTCTGCTCCGTATCCTTATATCTGTAAATGATCTATAGGCTAATGCTAGCGCGCTATATGCACTTGCCTGCCTGACTTTATAACTGATAAAGAGCAAAATAGTTGGAAGGGATTACACCACTTATTAGCCAGCTCTATAGCCCAGTGGTGGTTACATAGTCACTGGAGCGTACTTGTTTGGCTGTTTTAGGGGAACAAGATGGTAATTGCCTGATCTATCGCTGGCAATTGGCTGCTTTCAACTTCTTTGTGACTGCTCAGAGAATTAATTTATGATTGATTGGTCTGTTAGACAGTGGAACTTGCTTTTTAAGTTATTATTCTTGTCTGAGAGAAAAGCACTCTATTTGGTGGAGGGGGGGGGTTGTTCATTTACCTTATACGGATATGATTCCTGATATCTCACATAGTTTGATATGTAAGCACCAGATAAAGGTTTGATATACATTTATCTAGTTAATTCTATAATCGAGTATTATGCTCACTACGGACATGATGAATATAATTAATTGTTAAGCTGCATAGTTATTTGAAATTAGTCTTTACAAGAGAACTACATGAATATCCTGTTTTTTGTAGTATACGTTCTTTACGTTATTATTCTTATTTTAAAGTAATACTTTTTATATATGAAAACAGCATCTAACATGGTTCTTAATTTATCGGGAAGAAAATGTTACAATTTTTGAGAGAAAAAAATTCCCTTTGATTAATATTTTAAATTTTGAAATCTTTATCAAACTGTCTTTTTTACTAATTAAATTCGAAAGAAAAATGTTGATATGAGTAAGGATGAAAATGATAAAGTCATGAATTTCAAAATATTGTAGATTCATATTAGTGCTGCACTTATGTAGTTTAATTAGTATTTTTAAATATATGATCAAAATACATTTGAGATTGTATGTATAATATTTATAATAAAAATATTAAAGCCATTGTGTTGTGTATTGTTTTCTTTGTATTCATCGTTTACTATTAAATCGATTATATTGATTGCTATATTCAGGAGGAATTGGAGGGAATCTTTGGATTTTCACGTGTTATTCAAGCGCTTTGTGATGAGGTGAGCCGCGTTTTCAGTTTATGGACGACGATGTCTTTTGATCGTTAAATATTAACCTACAGTGTCGTTTGCTTGCTTCCCACATACTATTATAATGACGTATCAACGATGTATATTGTGTCTTAACATAAAAGTAGGATTGTGAAAAGGCAGTATGTTGTTCTGTTATGTCTCTTCGTAAATCCTATTTTTGCATCAATTTTGACAGAAAAATATCATATTATCACACGTATTATATCTTTATTGAATTTTGCATTAGCTTATGGAAAATATAATCTATTTAAAAGGTTTCATTGTGAATTTCGCTACTCTATTTGATTTAATCCACATTTTAAATTGTTCCTATATGTGAAACATGATATAACAATATAGTGACTGTTGAACAACGAACAATGTATTCTTTTTCACTTGTAACAACTGTTGCCATTAGGGACAAACAATTATTTATTCGCTCGAATAAACGTCTTCCTTATCGCTATTAATTGTTAGCAATATTATACATAAATCATTAAGGTTTATTGGCGACCTATAATATAGGCATTTATAAATCCTAGCTTGTTCATTCTAGCAAGCTTACAAAACAGGATATGATTGTCCTAATTCTTAATTTAATTTTTATAAATTGAACTAATGTTGCCAATCCATTTAATTATTGTACGTAACTGACATGTGTTTTCATAACATTCTTACTAAGAAAGACAAGTTATATAACGATATATCTTAATGTATTAACATATATTATAACTTTCAACTGGTATTACAGGGTAAGCTAGTTGAGATTTTGATGGATTTTATAAAAGAAAAATTACATTATTTGTACAATTTTACATGTGTATTTGACCTTGAAGGTTTGTATTTTATGGAAATAAATAATAGTAGTTACAAAAAACCTTTAAATTTAGTTTTTTTATATTATAGGTATGACTTTGTTTACATGTTAACTTATCAGTTAATCATTGATTTAATTCTATTCTTTTAAAATAAAAGCCTCAAGTATACGAAATTGTCTAAATTTGTTTTGATTGTGTATCATTTGAATTATTTGAATTATATCATTTGAATAATTTCCTTATACATATAACAGTTGGTTACCTGTTTGTGACAACAGTCTTTCTCATTAAAAGATATAGATTAATCAACGCCTTGGCTTTGTTCGTCATAATAATCATCGTTTCTCTTTTTGTCAACAGGAAAAGATTATTGTCGGCCATAACATGATGTTAGACATTCTTCACACTGTTCATCATTTTATAACTCCCTTGCCGCAGGTCAGTTTTCTTTTCTCTATTTCTTTCTCATTTAATTGTTACCCTTTTTCGCTTCTTTATAATTTTTAGTACTTATTATCATTGCCGATTATATCATTTTGATGCAGTGTTTGCGACAGTTTCGGTAACACTATACGGCATGCATCCTGTGATTGTGCTACACAACACGATTTTAACTGGGTTGAAAAAAGGTTGCTTAAAATCTTTTTCGTGGTAGGACTATGACTATGTCTAACATTCATGTAGAAACTGTAGACCTGGGATTTGTGAAAGTAACACTCGTTTATGGAATGGTCGGCTTAATGGACATTGTCTATACTTTCTAGTCCCCCATTTTCCCGATCAATGAAGAAAACCAGTCAAAATGATTATTTAATTATTGCTTGTTTTCCCGCAAAGTTAGGTGGAAATCAATAATCTAATTTTTAACATATTTTCCCGAAAATGGTCAATTATTTTATACATACTAATGAAACAATACGCGCAGAGTGAGTTAATGTCAATTCTAATTCATGATTTTCAACACTGAGACATAATTGTTACACATTCCAATTTTTCAGATGTTATTTGGCATCACTAAATTATAGAAAGTAATATATCCCATGCAATAAACCTTATAATTCAATTTTGACTAATTATTTTACTGTCGACAATTTGTTCTTAATTTCACTCTCTTTACTTAAATATTCCAAATTAAATGATGTGGAGACAACATAACATAGAACATTAAGCATTATAAAAATTAGGGTGTGTTTCTTAATACAATTTTGTTGGACGCATTTTTGAAGAAATCATCTGTTGAATACTGATTCTGATCAAATGTAAATAAATTCACCACTTACATATTTATAATTATCTGTCATTAAAACTGCGTGAACCTTTGGAAATTAATTTACAATGAGGACATAATTATTAAGAAAACGTGTATGTTGTTCTGTTTGGCTTGCAGCGTATGCGATCCTTATAATATGTATTGTATATTTCGTTGACATCATTCCTATTTAATTAGATACATGTATAATATGTCTGCCTATGTTTCAGGTATACTGTAGCTGTAGATGAATTAGTTTGTTACTATCAGCGTACACTTCATCATTACTTCATCATTGCACCTGGGGATTTATTCCCTACCCTTCATCATATTTGACAGAACTATATATAGTGGGATCCCTTTTTTTACAAATGCAAATCTGATATTATTATTATTATTTTTAAATTTAAACCAAATAACCTAACGATCATATTTCCATCTTTTGATGCTGCACATTCCCAATCAATGTTCAGTTGGTGTATAAAAATTACTTACACCAGTAATTTTAAACTTTCAATTGCACTGAAGAAAATTGTGATTAATTGAATAATATCATAATGTATAGAAAAATAATAATAACGAAATATATTTAATGATTCCCTTTTTATATTTGCATCACAGAAATATATAATAATACTTGTAATGAATTAATAACTAATTATGTGTAAGCAGGGTAATAGGTGCAGCTTATCTTTGCCTCTTAAAAATGTATGCCAAAAATATCATTAAATATTGTTTAACTGTTATTATGACAGTTTCCTCTGTTATAAATTCATTTCATAATCAATATCGATTGTCGTATCTACATAACAATTATGCATCATTGGCAGAAAGGAGGCGTCGGGAAAATTATTGTAATCCTAAAATCAGAACTCTTATATAGGGCCTAAGCTTTAATAAATCCGATGGTGGCTTATTTACATATTGTTTTGAGTTTTTTTCTTTATAATATTCTGTACATTTTATTAATTTAAAAAAATCATCTATTATTCTTTGGCAATAAAGAAAATCAGGGTCTTATCAAAGTGTACAGTAGGCCTATTCAACAAATGCCGTGTTCGACCATTATAGCCTTTGTCAGGTCATCGAGAGGTAACTATGTGATATGATAGACTAACTCAAGGAAGGATACAGTGCTATGTTGTTACTTGTTTACATGAGTGAGTAATAAAATAGTAAGTTCCCTGTAACTACGGATGTAATGTGTGTACATCATATTGATATAGTTATTATAGCTTGTTCACTCACTTCTTCTCTACTTGACGAAGACCTTGTTGACGAAACGCTTTGTTGAATATATATTATATACATACTTTTATAACATTTGACTTTATTTTACATAAATGCGTTTTTAGTTTTTGTTATTACATTTTTCATAAATTTACTAGATTCAACTAATTATATTTCAAATTTATTCTCTATAACAATTATTGTTTCAAACATTTCTAGTATTCGATTCGTATTTATATAATTCGCTACTCCTTTGAGAGGATAATTTTTTCTGAAATTTGAATTACGTTTTATTTCGACTACAACTTATTTGTTTTCTTTTTATTTATTTCAAAGGTAGGCCGCTGCTATAGTTAACGTTTAAGTTGTAGCTAAAGTTATTCTGTTACTTTGACTGAAAATACAGTTGGTCCATTTTTTATCAAATAGTTCAGCTACCGATGTCCAGTCACGTTGCTTTCTGTACATATATCACCAGAGCCAGACAGGCTTGCTGCATTTGACTGAAAAAAACCCGTGCAACAATTTCCTAAACTTAGACTCGTTAATTGTATCTTTCTGTTCGTATCTACATTAACACTTACGGTACATCAATTATCATTTATTGTATGATTTGGGTGGCCTGTTGGCGATTTAGTATTAATTAGAGCCGAAAATGACATACTGGCCTTTTGTAACAATACAGTAATCTACAAATAGAAATGGACATTTTATAGTACACTCTTGTTAGATAAATGAAACTACATAGATTTGTAGGCAAGGAACGTTGGTGCTCCATTATTAATAAATTGTGTATTTTTATTGACATATTCTATTTATTTCACTGTTGAGCTTTACGTTACAAGAGTCTTCAATTTGTTTATCCTAATATATTTTATTGTTTAGACTTATGACGAGTTCAAGATGCTAGTTCAATCCTGCTTTCCAAGGTATATTATCTCAGATTCCATCTTATTTATATATTTATTATCTAACAATTTATTACTCCCAACTTTCAATGACCTCGCTTGTATTTCAGAATCGTTGACACAAAGTTTATATCCCGTAGTGAACCATTCTCTGTAAGTTTGCTTGAATATTATATTGTGAAGTAATTAATTTAACAATCAAGTTGTTAGATGAAAAGTTAATAAATAATATATTTCAACTCGTTTTTATATAATATATTTTGCTTTAAAATCTTTAAACAAGAAGCTTTAATATATTACATTACTAGCTGCTGTCATTCTCGAAAAAATATATAATTAAATAATCGCTTTGTTATTGTTAGTCAATTTTGTTGCCCCTGTATTTTCCAACTATTACTTTAGTGACTTATGCCTTATTTTTTCTTTTTGCTTCAGGAATTGTGTGACAAGACGTCTCTGTCCAACCTGACTAAGACAGTCAGTCAACCGCCCTTCAACAAACCAAAAATCGGTACTATTCAATTTTATACCATCCTTTTATTTTTTATTTTAACAGTGTTTCTATATACTTTCTGAAACTAAATCAATTTAATCAACTTATTTTGTTTTTGACTTATTTATTATTAATTTAAATATTAATTATTATGCCATAGGTTTCGAATCAATTTGAATTGCAAGTGTTTTCTAGTAGTTTACCTAATATTTGGCCTATATTTGACCTAATAATTTACCTCATTTTGACCTAATATTTGGCCTATATTTGACCTAATAATTGACCTATGTTTGTTCTAATAATTGGCCTATATTTGACCTAATAATTGGCATATATTTGACCTAATAATTGACCTATATTTGACCTAATAATTTACCTATATTTGATCTAATAATTGACCTATATTTGACCTAATAATTGGCTTATATTTGACCTAATAATTGACCTGTATTTGACCTATATTTTACCTAATAATTGACCTATATTTGACCTAATAATTGGCCTATATTTGACCTAATAATTGGCCTATATTTGACCTAATAATTGGCCTATATT